>LVTN01000333.1:110648-154501 GCA_001649415.1 Musa itinerans
GCCTTCATGTGACCAAACTTTTTATAATAGTGACATTGAATGCATAATTTTTTTTATTATAATTTGATTGCTATTGTTCATCATGCCCATTAAAATATTCTCTTCCTCTTTCTCTTCTATTTCCTCTACCACAAAATCCTCCTCTGCCACGTCCTCTTCTTGTTGATTTTTTATCTTCTTTTGAAATAGAAGACTCTCCCTTACCTGAAATATTTTTTCTTCACTTTTCTCAAGTGACCTGTTTAATCTTGCTTCATATGTTTGCAAGGAACACATTAGTTCATCAAATGAAAATATAGATAAATATTTTGACTCCTCAATTGCGGCAACAACATGATCAAATTTTGGAGTTAAACTTCTCAAAACTTTTACAACAATTATATGATCAGGAAGATGTTCACCATAAAATTTCATTTAACTAACAATTTCAATCACTCGAGAAAGAAAATCTTGCACTGATTCATTGCTTTTCATGAACAAAATTTCGAACTCACGATGAAGGGTTTGAAGTTTTACCGTAATCACTATTGATGAGCTTTGAAATTTATTTTAAGTATCAACCAAGCTTGTTTTGCGGTTGTCACTACTGCAATTATTGAGAAAATTATCTAATATATAACTTGTTGAATAAAAAATAATATCTTTGAGTTATTATTTCTATTGTCTCTCAACCTGATTTCTTCGTTTGGATCTGCATATTCATTCTCTATTAAGTCTCAAAGATCTTGAGACTTGAATAGAGTTTTTATCTTAATACTCCAAAATTCATAGTATTTGCTCGAGAAGATGAGAATAAGGGGTTGAGATATGAAATTGCCATTGAAAGTCATAATGCACAGTTCAAATTGAAACCTGACTATGATACCACAAATGTTGGGGATAGAGGAGCAAGGAAACGATAAAAATAGAATACTACAATACAATTAAAAAGAATCCTTTCGATTAAGAAAACCGATGTAGTATTTAAATAAAAGGATTGACATATAACACTTACAAGATATTCCCAAGTGTATACTCATTATCTTGCTTCATGAACTATGATCTTATTTATAGGACCTAGTGGTAACTATCTCACTCCATCATGTCATCCATGATTGGGTTAAATGTAGGAACTACCTTATAATTTTTAGATCATGGGTCACTTATTAACACATGCCTATAATTAAGATAACTACCTAAATAACTATCACTACCGTAAATCAATTCTCAACAGCCAATCATAACAAAAATTCTCACATGTTTGGTCGCACCGATTGAACAACCAGAGATCAACGCGAAAGTAATGGCACGGTGAAAAATGGAGGACAAGGCCCAACAACAAGAGAGTGAACAAACTTGGTGTGCTTCTCAACAAGGAAGCATCAGCCTTGCCTTCGCTTGGTTCCTCCATAGGTTTTACCCGATTTGAATGCTGTGGAAGGGGAGACAGAGGCCCACAAGCACCAATTGATCCATTAAGAGTAATCAGATAGGACAGAGTTTAAAAGATCGTGGAAGGTGAGCTTGCAAGCACTTACAGCAGGACAGAGTTTAAATGATTAATCAGATAGGATTAATCTTTATATGTAATAGATCTCACAATATTTTTCATAATTCTCACATCACCGATCTTTAATTCCTAATCCATCAAGTTAATTAGGATTGTAATTTTATTCCAACCATTAAATTTTAATTTATTCGAGCGTGAATTATCACTTGTTAAAATCGTGCTACACAAGTATCATCACTGATTGATGAAGTCAGCCTAACATCTAGCACAAGTCAAAATAAAATAATAAGAATAATAATAATATTATTATTATTATTATGTCAATCTGCGTCAAGACTATTTCTCGACAACTCAATGAACGGATGTCAATCGCCATTGAAATTATCAGCGTACAACTCCAAGTGTCAACTCTTCTGCCCTAAATAATGAGGGGCCTTCTAATTTTCCTTTTTATGTTGAAGATCTGTCCCAAGATTCATGTGTTATCAATTGGCTGGTCAATCACGTCGGGACCAATAATTTTTTTAGCTTTTATAAGAATTTATTTTTTTGAATTTAGATTTTATCGTACCCTTTTGTCAATAAAATTATTTAGTTTTTCTTTTTTAACAAAAAAAACACGTCGCTCATGAATAATCCATGTAATGATCAAATAAGATAAGGCAGTTGATATTATTAATGCCACGAGAAGAGCTAGAAAGTGACTCATGAAAAATATCATTAGAACAAACAAAAGGATTTCTGACCACTTAGCTATGATAAGTGATATTAACTCAACACCAGAAAAGTAAACATGAAAAAAATCATATAGTTGACTTTTGTTTATGTAATTGGCACATTGCCACTTTTGTTTACTGTATAGTTATTTTGCCTTTCTTTATAAATAGTAAATGCAGCATCTGCTGGTGGTGCCTAACCCCATAACTACCACGTGGGTTGACCGTGACCAATTTCGCCGATAGTTAATATATATATATATATATATTCAGAAATATATCTCTCTTTTATTTTTTAAAATAATAATCATAACTTAAAAATATCCCTCAAAAGTTTTTTTGGTTTGATTTTTTATTAGTTTCAACTGTTGATATTTTCATTGGCTCGTTTTGTTCAATAACATTTATAGTGTTTTATAGAGGCACCAAAAAAAGAAAAAAAAGTAATAGACTATTATAATATCATATTTTTAAACTTATAATTAGTTTGGTTGAGTCTATTTAAATTATTTAATATATTTTAAATAGATCTTAGTGTATTTTTATTATGATAGTCAAAATATTATAATAGGCCAAAAATATCACAAGTGAGAAAGTTTTTTAAGATAGTTTAGGTCTTTTCAGATTAGAGGTACCGTTTTAAAAAAAATAAAATTAGGCACTAATTAAAAATACCTAAAATGTAAGTATTTTCTAGAAAAATCCTCACACACACACACACACACACACACACACACTTTATGTGGGTTCATATTATTGGTAGGTTAACAATCAAAATGAGCATTTACTTGTAACTGTTATTATTATAATAGGCCAAAAATATCACACCAAGTGAGAAAGTTTTTTAAGATAGTTTAGGTCTTTTCAGATTAGAGGTACCGTTTTAAAAAAAATAAAATTAGGCACTAATTAAAAATACCTAAAATGTAAGTATTTTCTAGAAAAATTCACACACACACACACACACACACACACATATATATATATATATAGTAAATTCTTGAACAAAAAAATTATTTTTGAGTTTTTTCAGTAAGAATCCTCATTTTTAAAATTTCTTCCCTTTTTTTTCCCGTTACTTTCCCTATCTTTTCCCAATCCAAATGGATCCGATTATAATAATTTTTTTTATCAATACAAGACAAATACTGTGACACAGTACAAAGTAGAAGGAGATTTGAGTTCATTGACAAAAGAAAAGAAGAAAGAAAAAATCATTAAGAGAACAATTGCGGAAGATGAATTGGGTCGCTTTTAGTCAGCAATAATGGACCGTGATGCCGTCCAACAAGGAACATCTGATAGTATTGGCAGATACATAAATGCAGAACCAATGGAAAAAATTTGCTCAAAAGTCCCTTCCTGTCACACACATCTGATCTCACAATTCTCACCAAGGTATTAGGTGAAGACTGCTACTGCACCGTGGTTGCTTTCATGGATGTAGCTTCCAGTCTTTGACCACGGAAGGCCTCATTAAAATCACCTCTGTACTGTCCTCCCTCTCCCTCTCTCTCTCTTTTTCCCTCCTCCATGAGCCAGCACTGAGCAAACAGCAAGAACTCTTTTAGGTATGCCGTTCTCATGTTTCTCCATTTGATCGATGGGTAAACTTTTCTTTCTTTTAATCTCTTATTCTTTATGTGTGCCTGCTTTTACTTTTTTTTTTTATCTGTTCGTCTTTGGTGGAGCTTGGATTTTGATATATGTGGATTGTTTTCTCTTCATCTTCTACAATTTTTGCATGTTTTTTCCCCTTCCCTCTCCTGTCATATAACTTGTATGATCATCAGCTTTTGGGCTAACAAGACTCGTGTGCTTTGTTCATCACAAATCATCAACTTCATAGCTTTATTGTCTCTGGATGCTGCGAACTTGGGGCAATATTATCGTTTGTTATCTTGGAAAAAGACCAAATAACCGTGCATATTAAAATCAGACACTGGTTTTTATGTGTCTTTGTCTTGCAGAGGAACAAAGTTGCTAAATAGGAGAAGAGAAATACTATTAGGACCGGTGGAGAAGACGAGTGCTAGGTTATATAGGAAAGCCAACATGCTGAGGCAGGTATCCAGTAGGAACCACAGAGCAAAAGGGGGATTCAAGGCGAAGAATGCTCTCCAGATATGTATGTTGGTTGCTGTTTGTGTCTGGTTGCTTTACCAGATGAAGCACTCTCATGATCGGAGGAAGGCCTACGAGGAAAGGTTCGGACCTGACGAGGCGCGGTCTGAGATCGCTAGCTTTGGCAGGAAGGACCTCCTCCCACGCACAGTCGAGGCGGATTCTGTGCCTGATACCAGAGCGAAAGAGGACTTGGACCGAGATGTCAAGCACGATGAGCATCCAGCTGAGGAGGCTGAGCACAAGGAGCATACCGCTCACGGAGTAGACGAAGATGAAAAGAAATCGGGTGCGTTAGAGGATCAAGAACACGAAGAGCAGTCTCATGAGGCTCGAGAAAAAAGCTTCAAAGCCGATGACGCGGCCAGCGAGGTAGTCCACGGTGACAGTCAACACGTAGAACACGAAGAACTAACTCAGGAGGCACGGGAAAGAAGCTTCACAGCCGATGATGCTTCTAGCGCTGTTGATCATTTTGTTCCGGTTAGAGAACCTGAATCTGGAATTGGACTGTTTGATTCATCCAAAGGAACTCATTCGAGTGTGGCTCGTGAGGACAACTCGACTGTGGCTGACGTTAAGGTTACCACAAGCACAACCGGTGAAGCTGATGATGGCGTGGATGACCAAACCGAATTAGAAACTGCAGATCGCATATTCAATGAGACAAAACCGCAGACGCATTCAGCAAATGGATCCGATGATCGAACGGAATTGGAGTTGGGATCAACATATTCGTCGAAGAAACAAACCGATGTCCGGAAGAATCATACTGCAGTCTCTGCTGATCGGGCAGAGACTCCGAAAAACCAAACAACGATGGATGTTATGGCTCTACGACATCCAACCAATTCGCATCCACTTCAAGATCAACTTCCATGGAAAAAGAAGTCCGAGACAGAGAATGCAGTGATCGTCGACGACGAGCCACATCAAACTGCCCAAACAGAGGAACCAGAGGGGAGCTCTATCCAAGGTGGGAACAAGCGAGTACTTCCACGAGAACCCAGGGACTCCAACCTGCATGGTATTGCTTCGGTGGAAGAAAGAGATGGGCGTCATGATCCCACCAGTTCACGGAAGATCCAGCACAAAGTAGAGACTGGTAAAGAGGAAGTTGTGTAGTGATCGGTGAGGCTCTTGATTGGGTTTTAGTTTTAGTCCAAGCAATAGCCATGTTGTCCTTGTTTTGATTCAGCAAGCCATGGAAGCAAACATTTCTCCATTTGCTCCGTGGCAAACTCAGATGTCCTTGACATATACACACACACACACACACACTTACTTGTTGTGCTATTTCCAATAGCTACCCACCATGAGACTCTTAAACATCAAACATACCTGTGAGAATTATATTACTAATCTTTAAACTTATAACACCATGGATCTGATGCAGAAAATTTGGTGGAGAATTGACCAAGCACTATTTGTACTCAACCTTTCAGCTCCTTCTGCTCCCATGGATGCTTTGTTGTTTAGGTAAACAACCGATGACATCTCTGATGCGTAGAGCTTGCATACATGTCTATGTCCGTCTTACCAAACTCTCTACTTGTCAGCTTGATGATGCTTCTTCATCTGTGTATGATAACAAGCCCTGATTCTTAATTAACCTTTCGATGCATATATAACCATCGTCAAAAGCTAGTTGGCCTGCAGGAAACCTGTGCACGTACACAAAAGGAAAAGAAGCCTTCGTACTCCTACCACGCGGTATGAGTAGATTTCTCGCCAGCAAGAGGGAAACAGAAGCTGCATGACCTCACTGCTTCGGCCAGTCAGTCGTCGAGCTTCTCCTGCCGTGTAGCAATTTGGATTCATTCACTGAAGCTTATTTATTCTGCCATGTCTGCAGAAACCAGCTCTCTTTCTTCGTCTGAATCTCCTACGATTCAACCCATCGCCACCACCACCAACCTAAAGCTTCAATAATTTATGATGGTTGTCGTTGCCGATGTCTGCTGAAATTTCTGACTCCGCGTCGATCTCCTAAAATTCAACAGATCACCACCAAACATTTACTTCAACGATCTTTGATGGTTGTCGTTGACCGTCTCCTGCGGACATATAAGGACAGTCAAACTATTCCTAGGGAAGCAATGATCTGCCACCATGGGAAGTAAAAGGTCGTCGTTGTAATAGTTCTTTGGTATTCTTCGTATTTAAAGCACTTCCTTTATCGGTTCCTTTCCAAACACTGGTCCGATGATTACAGATAGATGTGCTTTCGTCAAATGATAGAGCCCAATATGATGTTTCGAATCAAATCCAGCCCAATTAAACCTTCATCATCAGGCCGAAGGACCATTAACCCATATCGGCCGTCGTATGGTTTTCCACGGATCAAGCAGTTCCAAGACTATCAGGGTCCATCATTGTCCTGCGTGACGTCGGCCGTCACTCATGAAGCCTCCATCCGCATGAAGAGCAGCAGCACTCGATGGATCGTAGCTATCCGTCATGATGAACTGTTCGTCTTTGGCTGGCTTCCAGTGTCGCTTTCTCTGGTTTATGAACCAGTTACTGATCTGCTTCTGGTCAAGTCCTGTCGATTCTGCCAACGCTCTCTTCTCCGATTCCTGCGCATGTTTCGGGCACAGGCATTAGGGTTTGAGACTTTTGAGTTATGGCCGTTGTGGGAAGGGTTGCGAGTCGGTAAGACGTACTGATGGGTATGGCCATTTGCAGTGCAGCTCCCACCAGCTGAGTAGCATCTCGATGGCTTCTTTGGGGAGCTTTCCTTTCTTCTTCTTCTTTTTGGACAGCTCTTGCCTGAGGCTGCTCATGTGCCCACTGTACCTCTTCAGGAGGAAGTTCTTCAACTCTACTTCCTCGCCGCACTGGTCGATCTTAGGAAGTCGAGTCTTGCTTCCACCTGCTCCTTGATCCTCTCCCGAGGAACAACCTCCACCGTTCTCATCTGCATCACAAGAGAAAGCTGTACGACTTATGAGCTGGATGCTTATGTGAGCTCTACTAATGTATCCCATCGTGTTGGGGAAACATATCCTGAATCCGTGAAATAAACATCACAGTTTTTTGTTTTTTGTTTTTTTTCATCTCTTTATGTGAAAGATATATATATTTTTTGACACCAAATATGAGATTGCAGGAAATTATAGTGCACATAACATCAAATTTGACATCTATTCAGTCAAAAAAATTAAGTTTATTAGGAGGTTAAAAGTCATGCTTATTATTATAGGTAATGTTATGGAACAAATATGTCATGGCTGGTGAGTCAGCACGGTTAAGTTCGTGGGTCAATGTCGGGAGCTTTCAGTAGGGTGATCTGGATGACGAGGCGGCCGAGCTCTCTGGAAGGAGTGTTGGTTAGCGGTGGTTGAGATCGGGGGGTGATTGACAACTCCTCGCTGTCGGGTGGATCCCCCCCCCCCCCCCGCCAAGTCCCTCGTCGTCGATGAGTGGTCGCCCTCCTGCAAAAATGGTCTTCGCCGAGTGATGTCCGACTGTGGCCCCTTCGACGAGTAAGTTAATAAAGAGAGGGCATGGTTTCTTCCTTTGTTGTGTGTTATTTTTCTTACCTCCTCCCTGGTTGGGGCTCGGCCAGGGGTTTTATACTGTGGCACAAGGGCTGATGGCGCGTTGATTCGGCGTCGCCACCAACCCCCGAGGGATGGGACGGCCCTTCTGACCAGCCACCATTCCGGGATGTGCAGAGCAGCGTCAGATGGCACCGCCTCGAACTCTGGGATGGGACGTGTGGCCCGTCTTCTCGGCACGAGCCCCCGGGTCAGGGTGTGTGGCTTGTCTTCCTGGCACGAGCTCCCAGGAAGGGGTGTGTGGCGTAGGGCTTTGACTCGGTGTGTGGCGTCAGACGGCACCGCCCCGAGCTCCCGGGATGGGACATGTGGCCTATCTTCTTGGTATGAGCTCCCAGGAAGGGACGTGTGGCATGGGGTTCTGACATGGCATGTGGTGTGGGGTTCTGACCTGGCATGTGGCGTCGGTTGTGATGTGTCCAAGCTGCCAAAATATGACGTATCACTTCTCCCCCCCCCCCCCCCCCCCCGCCAAGGCGTGCCGTGGGGTCCTTAACGGGCCGGGGGGCACGCCTAAGATTGGAGGGATTCTGATTGCTTATGAGGGGAAACAGAATTGACTCGTCACGGGGCGATTTAGAGGGGCGACACCCCGTGCTTCAGGCAGGATTGATTCTGCTGGTTGGGCAATCAGATCGGCCACGAGGTGTGACTCAGGTGTTTAGGTGCCGGCGAGTCGTTTGTCGAGAGCGAATTAGAGCGACCCGGGTAGAAGCTGGGATGGGTAGTCGAGCGATTACACTCGGGCTTTGGTGCCGGCGGGTCGCCTGTTGAGAGCGAACTGGGGCGACCCGGACAGAAGTTAGGATCGGGAGCCGAGCGATTATGCTCGACTCGGGCTCTGGTGCCGGGGGGTCGCCTGTCGAGAGCGATCTGGAGTGACCCGAGCAAGCGCCAGACCTGCGGGCTAAGCGACTATGCTCGGTTTATTCCCAGACGCTATCGTGGCACATGGCTAGCTAGTCGAAGCGTCACTTCGGCCTGGCGGTAAACCTTTCTTTTTGAATGATCTTCGGGCGACGAGACGCTTTTGGTGCTGGGTTCGAGGCGTGCGAATCTGGTGGATCCGATGGATCATGACAGGTCTTAAATGTGGCGACCACTTCTCCCCTTGGGAAACTCCAACCGCCACCCTGTTGTGGACAACGCACCCTTCATAAGCCCTACCCTGGTTGGTTGTCATCTCATTTTCCTTCGGTCCCTCATCTCGTGCCT
Source organism: Musa itinerans (assembly GCA_001649415.1). Taxonomy (NCBI): domain Eukaryota; kingdom Viridiplantae; phylum Streptophyta; class Magnoliopsida; order Zingiberales; family Musaceae; genus Musa; species Musa itinerans. Next base: position 119,756 of record LVTN01000333.1, read on the forward strand.
TGACTCTCCTCTTGCAACTCCGTCGTCCTCTCTGCTTCGGTTCGTCATCCCGGCCCCTGCTTCTTGGTTGCAATTTTTGAGGTCGGGATGTCTCCGTCACCGTCTTCGTCTCCTTCTCCTTCTTCTTCTTCTGGGGGTTCCCAGGACAAGGTGGTTTGTGTCTTCGGGTAGTGTTTCTTTGGAGTCCTCAGGGAGTTCGGCCGCGCTCGAGGCTTTCAAGTCGTGGCACGACGTGGACTCGGTGGTAACCGAGGACCTTTTGAGAGTGCTCTGGGAGCGCTATCGCATCTCGGAGTGTTATGACCTACACGTCCCTCGGCCTGGGCAGCGGCCGTATGACCGATTTCTCGATGGTTTCGGGCTGACCGTGGGGGCGCTTCAAGCGGGGTTGCGATTCTCAGTGCACCCCGTCATCAGGGACTATCTTAGCTTTTGGGGGATCTCGTCGTCCCAGGTGTCGCCCAACTCATGGCGGTACCTGGTGGCCTTCATTTGGGAATGTCGGAGGGCCGGGATCGAGCCATCCCGGGCCCTCTTTATGACTTGCTTCCACTTGGGCATGGGGCCAGGCGGGTATTATCTGGCCGCTCGCAGCGGTTTCAAGATCGGTGGTGCGCCTTCCAACAACAAGGGTTGGAAGAGACGCTTCTTCTTTGTTAGCTACAGCCAAGAGTGGGGCTTCAACACCGAGTGGTCCTTTCTGCACATCGACAACGCCCCTCCGTTGCTCTCCGATGGAGAAACAGTGGTCGTAGATCGATTAAGGGTTATCCTGTCCTCTTCTCGGGAAATTAAGGAGATGACCGAGGGGGGGATGGTTGAAGCAGAGATGAGCCCCGCCACCGGGGGTATGGCCATTCGCCTATGATGGCTTGTTTGCTTGCCATAACTTATCTGACCGACCAGTCTTCTTTTGCAGGGATGGTGGATCTTTGTTCGATGAAGAAGACCGGCAGCGTCAGGGCTATCGTGTCCCTGTCTTAGGATGGGGAGGCTTCTGGAGGTAGGGAGCCCCCGCAGGAAGGTACTTTGAAGAGGGCACCAGCGTCTCCGATAGAGGGGCACCCTCCGAAGAGGACGAAGGCTTTGGCTTGGAAAACACCCGCGGCTCCTGCCACTCGCTCGAGCGTCATCCTGGAATCGCCCAGGGCAACCCCCCGGAGTGAGGGCTCGGATGGCATGAAGAGGAAGGGGTCGGCTGGATCATATGGCAGTGATCCTTCCAAGAGGGTGTCGGCGCTCCCGCTGCCAATACGGGAGCTGTGTTGCATCCACTCCAGGGCCGGTAGTGAGCAATACCATGCTCCGAGTATGGCTGATCTTCCGATCGGGGAGCCGGAGGCCCCCTATGCTGCCCAGTGGTCGACCCTCAGGGTCGACAGTTACATCTGGGGCGATGGGCCTTCTGCCCAGGAGTTTATCCGGGGGTTGCTCCACCCAGCCGTAGCCAAGGACCTGTATAGCTCCCATTCCGAGGAGCTAGCAGAGCGAGCGGCCAAGTCGCTCGTCTAGGTAAGTGGTGGCTTCCTTCCCCTACCTTGCCCGCTTTTGCTTGGGTGCTGACACCGACCTCTGTGCAGAGTTAGTACTATGGCATGGCGCTGGTTGACCGGGTCCTCGACGCTGGGCGCGTGATTGGGCGTCAGTTGGATGCTGACGCCGCCCTTCGGAAGGAGATCTTAGAGCTAAGAGCTCGTGGGAGGCCAAAGGTCGTTGTCGCGGTCGAGGAGCGTGCCTTGACGCTGGGGGAGGAGGTGGCCTGTCTGAAGACCGAGCTGGAAGAAAGCCGGTCACATGTCTAATCTCTAGATGACGAGCTACTGACTCTTTCCCATGATGTCGAGACGACCAGGTCTGTCGCTTGGGGCGCCGAGGAGGTCCTGAAGGAGGAGCGGCTGGGGCTGCTAAAAAGGATTGAGGAGGCAATTGCCAGGTACAAGGCATCCGCTGGGTTCGAATGTGGCCTGGTGCGATCAGGACGGGCCACGTACGAGTATGGGTACCAGGTGGCCTGCGCTCGCTTCCGGATGAAGAACCTGGATATGGAGTTTGAGTCGGAGCCTTTTACTGATCATCTGGCGGACCAAAATGTTGACATGCCGGCAAGCGTTCCCTTCGATGATGGGCCCGAGACTCCCCCCCCCCAAGCTAGGGGTTGTGCTTCCCCCTCCTTTTTTCTCTTCTTCCTTTTTGTTGGTTGGGTTTGGGGCTGTATCGCCCGATCTCCTCATGTAATGCCTCTTTTGCCAAGAAGTGTTTTTTATTTTGAAACTCTGCCTTGATTTTTCCCAATTGCATGCGCATGTGCTTCATATGTCTTCCTCGCACCCCGATTTGTCCGTCGGGTTTGGGGTTGCACCGCCCGATCTCCTCATGTAATCCCTCTTTTGCCAAGAAGTGTCTTTTATTTCGAAATTCTGTCCTGGTTTTTCCTGGTTGCATGCGTGTGTGCTTCACATGTCTTCCTCGCACTCTGACTCGCTTTTCTTATGGGTAGAACTTCTTTAGGTTTGCCACGTTCCAAGTTCTTGGCAGGGGGCTTCCCTCCATGGTTTTGAGTCAGTAGGTTCCCTCTCAGACCACGTTGTAGACCCGATATGGGCCTTCCCAGTTGAGCGCAAGCTTCCCTTTTTCTCGGGTCGGGTCACTTACCTCCGCCCTTCGGAGGACGAGGTCCCTGACTTTGATTGACCGCGGGCGGACTTTGCGGTTGTATACTTGGGTTGTTGCCTTCTTGTATGCCAAGGTGCGCAAATGTGCCTTGGCTCTTTTTTCTTCGAGGAGATCTAAGTTTGCTCGGAGGCCCTCCTCTGAATCTTTTTGTTCGTAATTGGAGGTGCGCAGGGTCGGTAACACTACCTCAGGCGAAAGGATCGCTTCAGTCCCATATGCGAGGCTGAACGGAGACTCCCCCGAGGCGGTTTTGGGAGTCGTTCACATTGCCCATAAGACGTTGGGAAGCTCCTCTACTCAAGCTCCGTGTGCGCCCGAGATCCTCCTCTTGAGGCCTTCCAGAATCGCCCGGTTCATTACTTCGGTCTGGCCATTGGTCTGGGGGTGCGCGACCGAGCTGAACTTCAGCTAGATCCCATATGATTGGCAGTAGGCCTTGAACTTGGCATTGTTGAATTGAGCTCCGTTGTCGGCGACGATAGCCTTCAGGATCCCGAACCGGGTGATTATGTTCTTTTATGTAAAGCTTTGGACCTGCTTCTCGGTAATGGAGGCTAAAGGTTCGGCTTCGACCCACTTCGTGAAGTAGTCGACGCCGACTATAAGAAAGCATCGCTGTCCCGATGCTGGAGGGAAGGGTCCGAGGAGATCAAGCCCCCATTGGGCAAAGGGCCAGGTTGCGTCCATCGGAGTAAGGGGAACCACCAATTGATGCGGCAGTCGGGCGTGCCTCTGGCATTGCGGACACTGTTGCACATATGATAGGGCGTCCTGGCGCATGATTTGCTAGTAGTATCCCTACCGAAGAGTCTTGAAGGCCAAGGTTCGTCCCCCAATGTGTTCCCTAAAGATCCCCTCATGGAGCTCGACGAGGACCATCTCGACTTCTGATGGCGCGAAGCAGCGTAGGAGATGTTGAGAGAAGGCTCTCCAGTATAGCCTTTTGCCGACGATGCAGTACCAGGCCTGAGTTCGTCTCAACCATCTCGCGGCCACCGAGTCATCGGGCTCCTTTCCGCCAGTCTTGAAGCGGAGGATCTCCTCCATCCAATTGGGTGATAGACCTGTTTCGACGACCTCGTGAGTCGCCATCGTCGATGTTGTTATGGATTCGATCGCTGGGGTTGATGCTAGGCTGCGGGTGGAGGCCGACCTGGCTAGTGCATCGACCCGCACATTCTGCGCCCAGGGTATCCTAGCGATTGAGAGACGGCGAAAATGATGGGCGAGTCACTTCGCTTCCATGAGGTATAGCGCCATTGTTGGGTCGCGGGCTACATAGCTTCCGTTGATGTGTCTCGTCACCAACTGGGAGTCGCTGAAAACCTTAAGGTCGTCAACATGCATCTCTAGGGCGAGGCGTAGGCCGTGGAGCAACGTCTCGTACTCGGCCTCATTGTTGGTAGCCCAGAACTGCAACTGGAGCGACCTTTCGTAAGTTTCCCCCGATGGGTCCTTGAGGATAAGTCCGATACCGGCCACTCCGGTGGTGGCCGAGCTGTCCACATGCAGGGTCCATGTGTTCTGGTTGTTGCCCTGCCCTGCGTCAAGATCTTTAGGGGTTAGCTCAGAAACGAAATCAACTAGTACCTGAGCTTTGATAGCGGTCCTGGGAGAGTAATGAACATCGAATTCACTGAGCTCGATCGACCATTGCAGCATGCGACCTGCCGCATTGAAGTTGGAGAGGATCTGTCGCAGCGGCTGGTCGGTGATTACTTTGATGGTGTGGGCTTGGAAGTAGGGTCGCAACTTTCGAGTCGTCTTTATGAGAGCGAGAGCCAGCCTTTCGATCGAGGGGTACCGCGCCTTGGGCCCGACAAGGACGTGGCTGACATAGTATATGGGTTGTTGAGTTGGCGGTACCTCGCGGACTAACACTGAACCAACTGCTTGTGGGGAGGCGGCCAAGTAGAGGCTAAGGGTTTCGCCCGGCTCGGGCGAGGCGAGTCGGGGCAAGCGGGTGAGGCACGCCTTTAGCTTTTGGAAGGCTTCTTCACACTTCGAGGTCCAAGCAAAGTCGTCGGCTCGTCGCAGAGCCCGAAAAAAGGGGAGGCACTTGTCGCCTGCTCGCGACACGAACCTGCTGAGCGCTACCATCCTCCTGGCGAGTCGCTGTACCTCCTTGGTCGAGCGGGGGGAGTGCATCTCGGTTATGGCTCACACCTTTTTCGGGTTGGCGTCTATCCCCCTTTGGTGAATGATAAAGTCGAGGAACCTCCCCGAGCTGACTCCGAAGACACGCTTTGCAGGATTTAGACGCATGTTGAACCGCTGGAGCGTCAGGAATGTCTCCGCCAGATCGGTTAGATGCATGCTTACGGCCTTGCTTTTCACGATCATGTCGTCTACGTATACTTCCATATTTCTCCCGAGCTGGTGCTTAAAAAGTTTGTCGACCATCCTTTGGTAGGTTGCGCTTGCGTTTTTCAGACCGAAGGGCATTACTTTGTAGTAGTACGCTCCTCTGTGGGTGACGAAGGTTGTGTTCTCCAAGTCCTTTGTTGCCATTCGGATTTGGTTGTAGCCTGAGAACGCATCCATGAATGTAAGGAGCTCGTAGCCCGCAATGGCATTGACTAGTTGATCTACCCTGGGGAGCGGATAGCAATCCTTGGGGTATGCCCGGTTGAGATCGGTGTAATTAACACACATCCTCCAGCTTCCATTAGACTTCTTAACGAGGACTACATTTGATAGCTACCGAGGGTACTAGACCTCGGTAATGAATCCGGCCTTCTTAAGGTGGTCGACCTCATCCCCAATCGCCTTCAATCGGTTAGGAGCAAACTTCCTTGGTCTTTGCTTCTCCGACCGAGCCTCGGGGTCGACGTTGAGCCAGTGTTGGGCCACTTCCGGGTCAATCCCGGGCATCTCCTCAGGGGACCATGCAAACATGTCAGTGTTTTTCCTCAGGAAGTCAATGAGGTGGAGCTGGTTCACTTCAGGGAGTGTGGTCCTGACTTTGATGGTCTGGTCAGGTCGGCTCCTTTTCAGGGGTATCTCGATGAACTGTTCAGGAGGTTCCAACGGCATTGGTGCTGTGGGTCCTTCGCGGGGGTCGGGGACACGAGCGGGTGTGATTTTCCTGGGAGAGTGACTGCCGCGAGATAGCATCGCCTAGACTCTCCTGGGTTGCTGCGGGCCCTCCCGATCCCTATCGTAGTCCGAAACTTCATGGCCCGGTGATAAGTGGAAACTACCGCCTTTAGCTTGTTCAGCATCGGTCGACTGAGGATGATGTTGTAAGCCGAGGGCAGATCGACCACCATAAAGGTGGTTATCATCGTCTTCACTCTTGGCTCCTCCCCGATGGTAACAGGGAGGGCCGTAGTCCCAAGCGGGGATATAGAATCCCCCGTGAATCCTGTGAGTCCTGACGCCATGGGGGTGAGGTCTCCCTCCGTCAAGCCGAGCCTCCTGAAGGCGTCGAAATAAAGGACATCGGCAGAGCTCCCGATGTCGACCATCACTCTCTTGACTTGAGCGTTGGCGACCTGGATGGAGATCACCAAGGCATCATTGTGATGGGAGCACTCGGCTTCTCTGGCCCCGAATGTGATTTCAGGCTTGAGCTCGGGCCAGGGTCGTTTTTTGATCGTACTGCGGGCGTAGGCCTTCCTTGCCATAGAGCTGCTACCGCCGGCTGTGGGTCCCTTGGTGATAACGTCAATTTGTCTTTCGACGGGTTCTTTGGGGCGCGGAGTCGCTTCCCGGGGTTCCCTAAGATAGCATTCAATGTGGCCTCTTCAGATCAGTCCCTCTATTTGATTCTGGAGGTCGTGGCAGTCCTCCGTATCATGGCCGTAGTCTCGGTGGAACCTGTAATATTTAGACCGATCCTTATGAGTGGCCCTCATGGGACAAGGATGTCGCAAGAGACCTTTTTCTCTAATTTAGAGATCACTAAGGCATCATCGTGATGGGAGCACTTGTGAGTGGCCCTTTTGACTCGAGCGTTGGCGACCTGGATGGAGATCACCAAAGCATCATCGTGATGGGAGCACTCGGCTTCTCTGGCCCTGAATGCGATTTCAAGCTCGAGCTCGAGCCAGGGATGTTTTTTTATTGTACTGCGGGCGTAGGCCTTCCTTGCCGCAGAGCTACTACCGCCGGTTGCGGGTCCCCCGGTGATAACATCGATTTGTCTTTCGACGGGTTATTTGGGGCGTAGAGTCGCTTCCCAGGGTTCCCTAAGATAGCGTCCAATGTGGCCTCTTCAGATTAGTCCCTCTATTTGATTCTGGAGGTCGTGGCAGTCCTCCGTATCATGGCCGTAGTCTCGGTGGAACCTGCAATATTTAGATCGATCCTTGTGAGTGGCCCTCATGGGACGAGGATGTCGCAAGAGACTTTTTCCCTAATTTGGAGAAAGATCTCCATGCGAGAGGTTTTCAAGGGAAGAGGCGGGGGCCTCGGGAGTAGCTCTTGTCAATCCGGTCCCCGACGGGGTGGCGCCAAGTTTGCTGAGGTTGTTCCCCGGGATTGCTCCACCCTCGGCCTCTTGCCTTCCGTACGCTTTCCTGCCACCAATGCTTCGGCGGCGACGTATTGGTTGGCGCGCTGGAGCATTTTGGAGACGGTTACCGATGGCTTCTCGATCAGCGACCAGAAGAACCTCAAAGGCTTAAGTCCCATTAGAAACGCCTGCATGATTAGAGAGGGATGAGCGTCCGGGAATCCCCGGATCTCAGTGGTGAAACATGCCACAAACTAAGAAAGTGACTCATCTTCGCGCTGAGATAACGTGAGTAGGGTGGCCATGGAAGGCCTAGGTCGCACACTGGCGAGGAAGTTCTGCTCGAATTCCTTGGCGAGCTGGTCGAAGGATGAGACTGAAGATTGACGTAGCCGGTTGAACCATGCTCGCGTCGGTCCCCTCAGAGTGTTCGGGAACACCCGACACATTAATGCATCGGAGGTGCCATAGAGGGCCATCTGAGCCCGGAATGCAGAGACGTGCTCCGTGGGATCGGAGCCACCGGTACTGGCTTGTCTTGTACTTCCTGAGTGAAAGGGGACCCGCCTAAGCCGTCTTCGCTGGACTCACTTCGCGATTTTCAGAACTCGCGCTGAAACTCGTCCAGGCATTGGTTAACCCGGGACAGTTGGACCTTAACCGAGTCGAATGATACGGTGTCGGGCTCGAAGCGGGGTAGGGTGACCCGGCAAGTTGCGGGTATGTACTACCTGGGCGGACCTCTCGGGTCCGTCGCTTGCTCTCGGGCTTCTCTAGTCCCGACCTGCTCCCCGCTCGACCTCTGTCGGGTCGGGTCAGTCGGGGGAGTCACTAACCGCACGATTTGAGGGATGAGAGGAGCGAGCATCTGCATCATGCCTGCCATGGCCTGCACTTGCTTGGTCAGGTCGAAGAACGCCTCGGGTGTCAGACGGCACCGCCCTGAGCTCCTGGGATGAGATATGTGGCCTATCTTCTTGGTATAAGCTCCCGGGAAGGGATGTGTGGTGTGGGGTTCTGACCTGACGTGTGGCGTCGGCTGTGACGTGTCCAGGCTGCCAAAATATGGCGTATTAGGTAACATGATTCTTAGTTATCTTTTTGGTCTCACATATATTTATTTCTAATAAATTTGACTCGGACCTAAATTCTTCAAAATCTCAGCAAACCAAAATGTGCCATTGATGGGCACACGCGATCCCTCAAGGTGAAAGACCATGCATGGAGGAGTTGAAAGCAACATCTCCCACGGCCAGTACGTGGAGGACGCGGGCGACTAACAAAGCGTACATGCATCACCTGCATGGATGAGCGCACCAAGATGTTGCCAAAGAAATAGACCCAGCGAGCATATGACTCGCTCTTTCTCTCTCTACAAAGAATTTGTTTTACGTGTCTGCAAGACTAACAAATGTTTGGTGATCGTACATCTCTGGCCATCAGAAAGTATATATATATATATATATATATATATATGAATGATGCGTACAACAGAATAAAGATGGAGTCCATGTGCTTCCAATAGGTGTGCTGTGGGCTGTGGTGCCTGCCACGTCACACACGTGTGCTGTGGTACCCTTGGAATTATAGTGGAATTAGTAGGAAAAGCTGGCGATGTTGGATGGATGTAAAACATGGCAACAAATTGGCATGAAGTGCGTCGGATGCTGTGAGCTTCATTTTTTATGACTTGGGTGTCTTTTTATTATATGTCATCAAACAATGTACAAGTTTGACTGATGGATGAAACAGAGTTTATCATTTCACATGTGTTCGTAAGGAGTAATTGGTCAAGCTTTCGTGGATCTTTTTCATTCATGCAATACTCCAATTAATTCCAAAGAAAAGTTGAAAGCAATGATGCAACGCTTATTCTCCAGGCAGGAAGCAGTATCGTCTTAGGAACCCTAAGATATGCACCTAACAGTCCTAAAAATTCTAGCTTAATTTCCATAGATGATTATGCGATGACTACTACTGTATCCTCGTGACAAGGCCATATGAATCCGTCTTACACATTGTTTCCTATGTTATTCTATTGCTGGCTATAGATGTGTATGTATGGCTACTACCGTAGAACAATATAATCTAGAGAACAGACTATATCGATTGTAACGAAAGCAAACTAGTAGTACTGCTAGTCTGGGGAATAAGTTACCAGAGGAAAGAAGATGAAGGGAACCGTCGGTGATGGAGTTGAGCTGGGATTCGGCCCTTCTGAGGAACTCCTTGGCCTCCTCCATTGGCCTCGTTAGCTCTTCCTTATACTTCACAAGCACTTGGCAGTAAGCTTCCTATCATAATTCCGATGGTAGAGAACTCAAAACAACCATCGTTGGAAGAAAACGAGCTTAAATATCAATATGTCCCGCGTATAGATAAAAGGATCTTATAAATGACCATGAATCGATCAAGATCAGGATCCGTCAAGGGATGGCTGCTGCTCAACTCCGCTCGCTGCCTTGCCTCGAGCTCTCCAGCGGTTGCCGATAGCCGGTCTGCCACAGCTGGTGGAGCTCCTATCTGCCAACACATGAGAGAATTACTCGCACAGGTTGCGTGGTGAGATACAGGTGTAGTTTCAGTGGAGCTGACAGGGTTAATTTACCTTTTGGCAGTTGACGTAGGCAGAGAGAAGGCCGGAGTACTGAGGATGTGAAATGATGCTAGCCTTGATGGTATCTATGTCACTTGAAGAGGCAGCTGCTCTTCTTTGAAATGCATCTTGAGGTGATGAGGAGGATGAGGTTTCAAGGTGCAGGGGATGGTGGTGGGTGGTGGTGAAGGAAAGAGGATCCGCCCAACAGTGTGCTTTTCCATGGAAAAAAGCAGGAGGTGCAGCTACTGCTGCTACTGTTAATACTTTGCTTGTCGTAGCGGACGCAGCCAAAGATGGAGAGGATGTTCGGATGAGCGCCGTAGCATCTCTCTGGTAGACTTCGACTTGGTGGTGAAGTTCCTCCATCTTTAACCGGAAAAGCTCAGCTCTCCAGAGTTTGATTTGATGGAAGCCTAATGATCGAACGTGATGAGAGAGAGACCTACAGTGGATTCTCCGACAGACCTTTACTGAAACAGTCGGAGAGGTGCGGAAGGAATTGGGTCTCAGGATGGTGGGAACACCAAGAAGGAGAGAGAGAGAGAGAGAGAGAGAGAGAGAGAGGGGAGGCAAGTTGAGAGGGTTCTTCTTGCCCCACGTCAAATCACGTTGATGGATGTAGCTGCGAACCAGCGGCCGAGAGAGAGGGACGCAAGTGGAGAGGGCTCTTCTTGTCCCACGTCAAATCATGTTGATGGTTGTAGCTGCGAAAGAGCGGTGGAGGCGTCGTCTAGACCAAGAATTACTCCATGACAAGCCCACGGAGAGTGTGAGAAGATGATTAGTGTTGGAACTCATGTCGTGAGCTCTTTGATCGGCTAAAGTATATATAAAATGGATAAAGCTTCTTTCTAATCTACAAACTCTCATATACTCTTCGAACTTCTTCTCTACCCCGAGATACGAGTTCCAGATACTTGCTTCTGTCATATCTATGGAAAGGACACTAAACTAAGTAGTTAACAGTAAGAGCTTTTCATAGATATATCATAAACCAAACTTTGGACGCCTTTATAGATCACTCGGGCAATAATTGAATTGTGCAAGGTTTGTCAAAGAACACAGTCAAAACGTGACAAGGCATGGGCAGTGACGCCTGGAACAAAGTGAATCGTGCAGATGATGCTGCCCATTTCTAAAACGCTACCTGGCGAACGTGACATGACATTTGGTCCACGTAAGAGGGTGCATGATGTGACTGCAACTCGTTATCTATCGGATTAGGTGAATTCATGGCAGAAAAGGTCGCACCAATCGGATGACTTATTCACCTGTTTACAAAATTAAGAGTGGGGCAGATCATGTGGGTCGTACAAACTGGTGCAAGAGGCAGCTTTGTTTGAACTGCAATGTGCCTTGGTGGTGGTAGGGTAGAAACGTGAACTAGATATTATTTTATTTAAATCATTTTCTATTAGACTAAGAAATAATTCGTTTTTTAGCTTACTTGCAACGTAACACACGTCCAACTCTGATCATTAATTATACTGTAGAGAGGAAAAAGACGATGGCGGAGTAGAACGAAGTACGGTAGCAGGGCGAAGCCACGGCGAGCGAGACTTCCGTATCGTATGCTTCCTCTGTGAAGAGAGAGTCAACAGGAAGATGAAGAAAGAATAAAAAATTCATTAAATGTGAAGAAAATAAGATTTGAAGGACCATACGTTTTGTCCAACAATCTTCACTGATCCTTTGGGGAGCAGCCAGCCAAAAGAGTTGCGGCAAATACGGCTCCCAACTCATGTTTGCTCGGTGCGCGCATCAGAGAGGGCATGCCGCATGTGAGGTGGGAGCCGCCGCTGGCTCATCTTCCTCCCGTTGAAGTCGAGGGAAGAGGGAGGAAGGAGGGTTGGTGGTAGCCACGCTTGCACATAACACAATATGAAACTTGGAAAAGCAGCAGCCTTCAAGTTTCGTGTGGAGCCAGGGAGGCGTGTCGGTGCTTCCAGGTTTCATCTGGTGGCTTGTCTCTTTAGGCGCAGCTTTGGAGTGATGAATCCTGTTGCTGCTGCTGTAACACTATACATTCCTGTTGTGAATGGAACTTCTGCGACAACAACACAAGAATGCCGGCCGGCTTGAGTAGTCGAGTTTTGACATTGTCAATGAGCTTGAATCTGGTTTATAATTCTGGTGTGGCAAGTTAAAAGCATCATAGAAATTAGTCCTCTCCAAATGACACCAAGATATGTACAGACTTGAGGTCTCAGTGCTTCCTAATAAAATGAGGAGGACCATGAATCAAGCAGCACCTACACCACTCCATCTGATGCCCTCATCGTCATTCCTGCTTGCATAGTTGTATTGGTTTTCCATCGTGTAAGTCACAAAGGACCATATCCCCCGGACAAGCAGCATGCTAACGAACACCATGCTACCTAGCGTGCAGACAACCTGCTGTTGGACAAGAGATCGAATCAAGATGGTTAAGCGAAACACAGAAATCCAAATGAAACAATTTGTACACAAGCTAAGCATAGAACAGGTTCTTGTTTGATTGCGTTAGACGTGATGCAGAGGAATAAAAAGAATCCTTCTTCCGAGGCTAGAGGTGGGCTGGATAATATCCATCTGTATCTTTTCCTTGACATAAGCCATGCATGTTATGTAAATATGCATCTGTCAAGTTCTCAATCTGGATGGATGTTTTATGACGGCGGTGTTGTGATTCTTCTACATACGGAGAGCATAGGCTGAGTTTTAACAGTATCCAGATTATAAGTTTCCTATGTACCTAGAGATGTCCTAAAAAGCCTAATATTAACACAATTCGGAGGTGGCCACTTGATTGGTTTCGCTACATATTATCACTCTCCCTCATCCTTTCTTCTTCCATTTACTTTTGAGCTCTTACATCCACTGCATGTCATATTGGGTTTGTAATCTGGTCTAACTAATCGCTTTCATGGATCCATATCGACTAATCTCAAAGTAGGTCTAGCTATTATCTGTTTCCTCTTCCTAATATAAGCATCATTAAGTCACCTGCATTAGCTAAGGAAAATGGGAATGAAATGACAACGTCAAGTAGTCCCTTATAGCCAACTTCCGGTTCTCTGTTCTGTCTGTCTCCTAATATCAGGGAGACCAATACATCAAGGTCTAGCCAAGTATAAGGATATCAAACCCAAGCGGAATAAGACGAGAACTATTCTTAAGAGAACAAAGACCAAAGTACAACACCTTGCAAAAAGAAGAGAATTTTTCTTCTACCTCTTCTAGCAGTAAAATGCACTGAACTATGAGAAACAATCTATTCTCTAGTATAAAAGCATAGAAATAATTTATCATTTGGAAAAAGCAAAAATAGGCTGCAATATATTAACTTAACTTGTAACAAATACCCTAAAAAGCCCATTATTGACAGAGTACACAAGATTTGTATCAGAATTTTCCTAAAAGATTTTAAATAGAAATTCAGAGTAAACAGAAGCAAAAGACCAGATAGAAAATGAAGATCGGTGCTTGCATCAACTCGAGTACCCAATAATGTAGAACCAAGAAATGAATACCATAGTACAGTCTACAACCTAGAGAAAAGGAACATTTTTTGCAGGTTAGCAGGCAAACCACATCCTAAACATGTCATCATGCTCATTCCAGAAAAGAAACTTACAATACCATTATCAACTAGAGATTTGCGCAGGCGGTGACACCTATCTCAAGTGAATGCAAAATTTCCACACGGAGAAAATGATTCTGAAGAATTTATTAAAAGAGACAATAGGTGCTCGGCACAAATGCAGTGGTGGTGAAAAAACAAAATTTCTTTACATACTTCAAATGAAGCAAAAGAAGAACACATCATATGTGCCACAAGGGCATAGAACATGACCTGCATAAGTGCTCTATTTATAGATCACAGGTTAAGGACTCTTTTGGAAACACAAAGGGTTTATAAATTGGATTTAAGTTCAAGAAACAATCAAAAGGAACTATATGTTTGAAACGTCTTTGCTTTCAGATATAACAGAGGGAATGTGAAGCCAGAGATGCATTGGATGTGTTTAACATGTATAAATGGATTGGTCAAGTGTTATGTTTAAAGGACTTCCTGTCGTAATTAATGGACAACCGGTATTTCCCATCAATGTTTATCTTTTGAGAGGAATAATCATATAGTATTTCCATATTCAAGAATAACACCTAGATGAAACATAAAAGAGCAAGATACAAGTCTGTGAGAGACTTCTTACTCTCCTAATACTGACACCAAATGTATAAATGACAATTTTCAGTGGTTGTAAACTAACCTTCGTGCTCGTAATACAGGAAGAGTAGATTGATTTTCTTACACTCTCCTAGTTGCCATTGGGTTTCCTTGAGGAAAGATTGAAGCAATCATAATTCCATATACTAATTATGTCCTCCCTCTCCGATGTGCTAATAATGGCAGCAACAAAATTATTGAAAATTCTTGTTTAAACCCACCATTGAGATGCACAGAAAACAAAGAATCCTTTCCTACTGAAGGTGATCCAACCACAGCAACTAAAGAACGAGGGATAACTAAATCGCGAAAGCTAATATCTGCTACCAATTATATATATTTTAGCTTAAATACGCAAATTCATCTTCCAATAAGCTTGTTCATATACCAAGCTACATTTAAGAATATTGCAATCATTATCTTGATTTGATAAGTAGAATCACCAAATAATCAATCATGACCAAGAATCATTCAGCCTCCTCAAAACAGGGTTTCTGAAGCGATAAGAAGGCGCCCTTTGAACAAGAGCCACGAGAAGTACAAGAACATACAGAGGGAAACAAAGAAATAGAATTACCTCAAGAAATGCCTTAAGAATCCACAGGAAGGCCAGTATCAAAACCCCATTGACCGAGAACCCCACCTATTCCAAAATCCCACCACAAATGGTCAGCCAAAAGCACCTCGTAATCATCAAAGCACGAACTTCGCTTCATCCCAACATAAAAAAGGAAAACAAATCAATGAATCAAAGGTGAAGAACGTACCAATTTCGAGGGAATGAACGGCGGTAGCACCGACCGAGCGGCCTTTCGCATCGACCGAGAGATCTTTCTGAAAACGTTATAAAGAAAACCTACGAGGAGATCCAAACTCTGGTCTTGTTCCTCCTCGTCCTCCTCATTGAAATCGTCATCCTCCCCGCCACTCTCTTCGCCGCCAAGATCGCCAACCCAGGCTCCAGGGTCCAGGACCACCGCTACCTTCTCCTGTGGACCAAAATTCCAACTTTACGATTCCTAAAGTTAATTTATGGCCTCTTGGAGAAGATTCGAGTACCTTATGGTAGGACGACAACCTGTCGGAGGCTCGAGCCGGAGAGCGAAGGCGGCGATCTGAGAGGAGTGGCAGGGAAAAGAAATGGAAAGAGTTCGACGGCAGCAGGCGAGGAACCGAGGAAGAGATGAAAGGGGCGATGGCGAAGGACGCCATGGAAGCACGGGAGAAGCAGAGGCCCAAAGGATGAGAGCGCTCCGGAACGGGTCGCTGCGGGACCCACGTTCACGATTGTCTCACGTGCCGTTCCACATGAAATTAATTATACATTACCAATCTCCAATATTGTCATTTTCACATTCTCCGCATTCATTTCATATCGTATTTCTTATAAAATACTCATATATTTTAATATGTTTAAATTCTCTCTGATTAATTAAAAAAATGACCATCATAATAAAAACATTATATGATCTACTCAAAAATACTATAAATAATCTAAATAGACTCCTAACCTCAATAAAATTAATTATAAATTTTTAAAAAAAATAATATTATAATAATTTATGATAAATGATAATTAAAAAGACATAATATAATCACCATTAATTCTCCCTTAATATAAATTAATTATTATAAATCATTTATTACTTTATTATTTACCTCAATGTTTATGTATTATAGTTAAGAAAATGATTAAATTTAATTTCCTTAATCATGTGAACAAATTAGGAATTATGCTAATAAATTAAATTATTAATTGATTTATTTCCTAATGAGTGATGTGAGGAAGTAAATAGTTTATATTCTATTTTTGTATATAAACCATAAGAAATGAATATTATATTTCTCATTTTGTTTGTGAAAGTAAAATAAAAATTAAAATTAAATTATTACTTACCTTTCTAGGAGATCTCATCTTTTTTCTATATAAAGGGATTATATTGGGATTGTTAAAATTTAATAATGCATAATAATGTTTTAATTTCAAATTTTCATAAAATTTTATGGTTAATAAATAATGATAATTGATTTGTGATGTTAGAATGATTATTTGATTTATATTTATCTCTTAAGCTTAAGTGAATTTTAATATTAATTTAATTATTAAAATTCTTATTTCTGGATTAACATAATAGTTCTAATTTATTTAATTAGATATATCTATGTTTCAAGAATTGTGTATTATTTTTATAATTTAATTAGTTTTAATTTTAACATCATGAATTTAAATTCTTTAATTTATGGATTTGAGTTATTCTTTAATAATTTAAAATATTAAAATCTAATTTGATAAAGAAGAGTCCAATTGGGGTCTAACTCTGAGTCAAGTTGATCTGTCACACCTAGTTGACCCAACCCATGTGGTCATGTATGATCCAACCCATGTGGCCAGATACAACTCAACCCATGTGACTAGGCATGACCTAGCCCATGTGGTCGGGTCATAGCCAGCCCATATAGCAAGGTATGACCCAACATATGTGGTCAAGCATGACCCATGTAGCTATTAAGAAATCTAGACAGGGCATCACATATGCAGTAGAAGAATAGAAAACAAAAACCTATATTTTCCAAGAAAAATATCTTGTCGTTGAGCAACGATTGGTGCGCTAAAATATCGTAAAACCAAAAACTATGCATATCATGTGAGATGTGTTACATAGGGAGATTGTACATCCCTGAAAAATCACAAATGTATACAAGATGATAAAGGAGGTCAACTATCCTCCTCTCTAGTGGTGATCCACATAACAGATGTGGCGACGATGCTCCTCAAATCGTAGCATAATCTTCCTCTCTGCAAGCACCACAAAGGCTACACCGTGATCAAGAAAGGGTCGACCTTTCTTACTATTTACCAAACTAGGGCTGTCGGTTGAAGGAGAGAGGAGAAGGAGGAGAATAGGAGGGGCGACCAAGAGAAGACTAGCCTATGCCGTATTTTGGCCCCTATATTTATAGAGGTCCTACCATTTAACCATAATGGATCCTGTCTTATTGTATACTAGATCTCTATTTAATCATTCAAGCCTTTTGGATTAGTGGATCTTTATCCAATAATCTCTATTTACTCTTATTAGGTCTCACCCAAAAGATCTAATAATTCAGGAGTTTACTATATATCTAATAAAATATGGGCTTCAACAGATATCTCATATTTGAACATATACTCATCGCAACATTAACCATATGTGTATGACCCTTTAGGCCTAATATCGAGCTGGCAATGAGTCATACTAACTCAGTGAATTATTATCTCTATAATAATTTAGTTGACTCATTGACTACGAATGCACTATGCCACTACGCCATAGTTCTCAAATGATACAAGGGAATACAAGTCACTAAACCTATATGTCCTCGATTACCGTCTATCTATAATCCCTCATCCATCTAATATTATAGAGATTGTATACATAATATGGTGTTGTCAAGCCCATACAAAATTTACTCGAGTCTCGCTCTAATTGGATTCTCCCGGAGAACTCTTTCTCTCTCAATCTGAATGATCTTGGCTAGGGATTTACTTGAGCAAGAACACATATGATATTTTTCTTATGACACTGAGAGCAGATGATCTTTTATCAATACTCAATTACCCTCGTAAGGTTGGCTACCACTCTCAATGACTGAATGTGTTAGATTTGAAACTTCCAGACCTATAATATATCAAAGAGTGAATATATGACATCTTTGATATCTCAAGTTTAAGGACAAACACACAACTAGGATCACAAAATTACTATTTGATAATGAGGTATCATCAACTATCCAGCATTCTGTGAACGGATCAATCAGTGAACTAATTCTCTAATGAATACTTGCACTGTATGGGCGAGTATGCAACACACACGAGCAATCAATGAACTCATTCTCACACGAGCAATTATGAGACCAATCACTTTTATCATATAGACGAGTATATAGCACACTAGTCTGTTCAATTATCTAGATATCCCTCTCGATTAACCAGAATTATGTAGGGTATATGTTTAAATACATATTGGTCTCATTATCATGATCTCATCACGATCCGATTCCCATTGTACAGATTCATGGACATCACAATATATACAACACGTAACATAAAGTGAAAAAATAACCAATAATAATAAGTAAAAAGATTGTGCAATGTGTCACACGTGTCATCACTCGCTTACAAGGCACTTATGACTAGTAATGACTATGTACGATTCAACCCATATGGTCATGTATGACTCAACATATATGGCAAGGTACTACCTAACTCATGTGGCTATGTAAAAGCCAACTCATGTGGCAAGGTACAACCAAACCCATGTGGCAATGTATGATCCAGTTTATATGGTTAAACATGATTCCAACTCATGTGTCTAAGTATAACCCAACCTACGAGCCAAGCATGGCCCAACTTGTGAGTGAGGCTTAGTCTAGTCCGTGAAGTTACGCCTGCCCGGCTATGCGATTAGCTCTAGACACATCGTCGCTCCTCTATCCAACCTATTGTACCTTAGTCCAACATATTACTTGAGGCAGGCACATGCGACACACGTGACCCGTCCAAGACTCAAGTGGATTGATTCATTTTAGATTAGCACTATATAACATAGTCTGATTTCCTCTCCCTTTATTAATTTGAGCTCGTTAATTGACTAAATTAGCTAGACTAACTTGACTAGTTCAAACTTACTTAACCTAATTGAGATCAATCAAATCTATATTAAACGAGTCTACGGTGATTCTAGACCAGTTCTATAAGGATTTGAGGTTAGTTTCGTTAGGTCATAATTAAATTAAGTATGGCTTAAGTCAATTAAGCTATTCCAATTAGGGTTTTGGTTGATTTGTTAGGATCAATTTGGCACTAAGAGGGGGGAGGGTGAATTAGTGCTTACAAAAAAATCACATCGGTTTGAAAAATTCGTACGATAAAAAATGATATCAGAAAGATGTTAACTTGAAAATATGTTCATAAGCGTAATGAAAGTAAGAAATCAGTTTGCAATAAAAATAAAAAGCTCAAAGTAAAAGCAAATTGGATTTATAGTGGTTCAGTCGCCGTGACCTACATCCACTCCCGATTCCTCTTCACTCGAGGTCATCGGCTTCTACTACTGATCTTCCTTCAATGGCCGAAAATCAACTGCCCTTTTACACTCTTTCTCCGTTTAATAAGCTCAGGAGAGAACCTTTATAACCTCTCTTTCTTAGACTTTACTTCTCCCTTTAAACAAACTTTTAAATACTATGAAGAAGTGATTATACACTTTAAGAGAGATTACAGGCCACTACGCCGCAATCCCCGGATGATATAGGTGAATCCAATCAGTTGGACCTGTCTGTCCTCAGTTACCGTATACCTATAGTCCATCATCCATCTAATATCCCAAAGAACGTATATCGGGCATAGTGCTGTCAGACTCATATAGTTTCTGCTCGAGTCTCGCTCTAATCGGATTCTCCCGGAGAACTCTTTCTCTCTCAATCTGAATGACCATGGCTAGGGATTTATCTGAGCAAGAATATATGAGATATTCATCTCATAACACCGAAAGTGGATGAACCTCTATCGACACTCAATAGTCCTCGTCAGGTTGGCTACCACTCCCGATGACTGGTTGTGCTAGATCTGGAACCTCTAGACCTAGAAGTCTATTATAAAAAAATGAAGTACTCATATAGGACATCCTTGGTATCTCAAGTCTAAAGACCAAATACACCGCTTG
The DNA here is from genome assembly GCA_001649415.1 of Musa itinerans. Lineage (NCBI taxonomy): Eukaryota > Viridiplantae > Streptophyta > Magnoliopsida > Zingiberales > Musaceae > Musa > Musa itinerans. The sequence continues at coordinate 139,402 of LVTN01000333.1, forward strand.
GACTATGGAATCGCTATCTGACAATAAGGCATCATCAACCATCCAACATTTCGTAAGTGAATTAATCAGTGAACTCATTCTCTAATGAGCATCTGTAATGTATCCCTAGTGTCCCCACATGAGCAATTATGAGACTAACTGCATCTATTATATGGATGAGTATATAACACACTAGTTTGTCTGATTATCTCAATGTTCCTCTTGAGTAACCTATGATCAGGATTATTTAGGATCTGTGTTTAAAGATGAATTGGCCTCATTATCGTGATCTCATCACGATCTGATTCCCATTGCACAAATCCATGGACATCATAATATATTTAAGCAATAGACAATATAAAGTGATAAAATGTCAAATAATAATAAGCAAAAAGATTGCGTGTCTAAGTCACGTGATTGGCTTATAAGGCACTTATAACTAGCAATGTTTGTACAGTACCACCCATTTGGTTTAACATCCAAGAGAAATGACTTTTTTTTGCTTTCAAGAATGTCTTTCTATCACTCATCCTCCTATGTTCAATGAAATAGACTATGCTTATTGGAAAACTTGGATAAGAGTTATCTTGCTTTCTTTGAACTTTGATTTATGGAATATCATTGAACTTAGTTTTCAAACCTCCTCTAAAACCTATGAATGAATGGAATGACTTTGAGAAAAAAATTATTTTCTTTAAATGTGAAAGCTATGAATGCTTTGTTTTGCACTTTGGATAAAAACGAGTTTAATCGTATTTTGATTTGTGAAACTACACATGACATTTGACACACTCTTGAAGTCACACACGAAGGCACAAGTGGGGTTAAAGATTCTAAAGTTAATTTTTTTATGCATGATTTTAAATTATTTTGTATAAAACCAAACAAAACTATTTGAGACATATACACCTGTTTTACGGATGTCATCAATAGTTTAAATGCACTTGGTAAAAGTTTTTAAAATCTTAAATACAAGAGATCAAAAACTTAAACAAGTTTTCACTTGAAAAACTTATTGGGTCTTTGATGACCTACAAAATGACTTATGTTGAACATGATGAACATGAGAACTGTCTTCCAAAGAACATGAAGGATTTGACACTTCAAACAATAGAATACCACTTAAGTGATAACTCAATTGATGATGATAACTTTGAACTTCTCACTATAAAATTTAAAAAGTTCATAAAACAACAATTAAAGAATAAAAATAAACTTAAAAAGAAGATGTTGTCGAAGAAGAAGAAGGCACTCAAGGCGACTTGGGACAAATCGAGTACCTCCGAAGACGATGAGCAAACCAACAAAGACAAAGTAGCAAACTATGTTTTGGTGGCTTTCGACAACGAGCTAAGTAACTCAACTAAAACCCCCTTTACTTTACTACGAAATTGCTTGATGCATTTCATGAGTTATTTTTTAATTATTTAAAAAAATTATATAAAGTGTTAAAAAAATGATTATGGCAATGGCTTGTTTTGTGATAAAGGAACAAAATGTTAGATTTAAATATAATACTTATACACCTAATAAGATTAATTCTATGTGTGTTTTAAGAAGCAATAATGTGTATCTTGATTATTTTCGTATTGATTTTCGATTTTAAATGATGATGTATGGTTTTTGTATGGAAGACTAGAGTATGAAATCAATCATAAATTTTGGAATTAAAAGAACTTTAGCTACTGTTAATCTTATTGGAATCAATCAATGCTGATTTCAATAAATTTCCCAAATGAAAGAAATATGATTTTGATGATGATTTTGGGTTTGACAATTTGTTTTCATATTTATCCAAACACTTGATTTATTCGTGTCTTGAGATATTTTTTTATATATATGAATCAATTTGTTCTCATATGATTTTATCATCTAAGAGAATATTTATCCAAACGAATCTTGTTTCTTGACATTAATGATTTGAGATTTATTTTATATGAATCAAGATCTCTTATTTGATCTCCTATAATTCTATTTGTTATTTACTAAAAAGAAGATTTGTCAAGATGAATTACTCGCGAATTGATCTTTCTTGATCTTTCATATTAATATCTTTCATGTAATGATTCTTATATAACTCCTTTGTAATTATAATTTGTATATCTAATGATATAATTGAATCATTGATGTAAAAAAGAGAAGATTAATGAATCTATTTATATTTTTTTATGAATCTCTTGAAAATGATTTTGATGATTTGAATTTGAATAAGTCTTATCTATAACATGATCTTGAATTCTCGGAATTATAACTTGAAATCTTTTATGAATCAAGATCTCTTAATATGTGTTCTCGTATTATTTAAGATGAGATTTTTTTTATGAATCATGATTTTTTGAATTATAACTTGAGATTTTTCTTTAATATATAAATCATGATCTTGACAACTTGAGATTTCTTATGCATGAATTGAGATATTTTATTTATTTCTCTTATGATTATTTTTGCCTTTTACAAAATAGGAGTTTTATCCAAATCATAATCTTGATTTTTTGATAATAATAACTTGAGATTCTTATGAATCAAGATTGTTTAATATTATTCTTCTTTTCGCTATCAAAAAGAATCATAAGTTGTCTCTTGATATTCATAACTTAAAATTTATTTTCATGAATTATATATCTCATCACCAAGTTAATTTTTCTTGATATATTTCATGTGATGATTTGAAAAATGATGTAATAAGAAAAGTTTTGCACTATTGTAACCATTCCTTCTTTTTGACAATGACAAAGGAGGAGTAAAACTTACTAGCTTGCTGAACTCAAAAGAGAAACAAAAATTACAAACTTGCACATCGCAAAGAGAGGTAAAACTTGCTAGATTGCTTATCTCAAAAGAGAAGAGAGAAGTGCTAACTTGCAAATCTTAAGAGAAGCAATGTTTGCTAACTTACACATTTCAAGAAGATGCAGAAAACATGCTATCTTGCACATCTTAAAAGATGCAAAAGGTTTACTAATTTTCATATCTGAAAAACTTTTGCTAATTTTTATATCTAAAAATCTTGCTTGCTTGCATGATGATATATGCAACGATGTTTCAAAAACTTGAAACTATGTTTATAATGCAATGATTTGAAATTATATCTCAAAAACTTGCTAATTGCACTTCTTCTTTTTGTTGATGATAAAGGGGGAGAAGTTATGATGATGATCATGCATAGAATGATGTATTAAAATTTTAATTATTTATGATTTTATGATTTTATGATGACATGTTATTTGGATTTATAATTTATTTCTGAATTTACGTTTCTATCAATATAGCGTATTGATAGGGGGAGTTTGATTTGAACTCCGTCATCAATTGGTTATTATCATCAAAAAAGGGGAGATTGTTGAATCTCGAATTTTGATAATTAAATCAATTGATAGAGTATATGATCTAATATGTGTTTTGAGTGACGCAAGACTAGCTTCAATCATGAAGAGATAATTAAAGCAAGAAGAATCAATGTTGGGCCGGAGTGGAACATGTCAGAAGATTGGACATCGAGTCGAAGGATCAGTCGACGTATTGGTAGAAAGCTTCATGCCATGAGTTCAGACATTGGGCCTAGAAGAGTGGGCATTGCACCAAGAAGATCGGAGTTGCGGAGGTCAACATGCTAATTGGGCAAAAGGCCGCAAAAGATGACGATGCGTCGAAGGATTGGACGAAGCATCGATGAATCAATGACATGCCGGACAATATATGATTAATACTTTGTAATAATTGTCTAGATTGAAGTAGTTTTAAGTTGTAATTGGGTTTGAATTAGGCCAACTCAATTAGGGGCTAATTGGGCTATGTTAGGGCTATTTTGGACCAAGAGAAAGGCTCATTCAGTGATCCAAAAGTTGGGTCAGGCGATGACACCACCAGAGGCTCAGTCTCCCAGACTATGTCAGGCAGTAGTATCGCCTAGTGTCAGTGCTACAAGCAGTAGTACCACCCAACACATGTGATGGTACTGCTAGGACCTGTGAAATCCGGGATAAGACTTTTTTTTGCTCCATTTTTGAAGTTATTTGGGGTCTATAAATACCCCAACTATTCTTGCATGGACAAGTATGAATTAGAGCCGAAAAGGGTTGTTATTCTAGGTTGTAAAATTACTATGCGTCGTCCTCCTCCCTTTCTAGTTTTGAGATCATTCAAGAGAAGTGTGAGGCTTGTAAGGGTTGTTTCCTAAACCCGTAAAAAGGAGAAAGAGTTGTAAGATGATAGTTGGTCTTTGCCCATTGAAGGAAGACCGGTAGTGGAAGTTGATGGCCTTGAGTGAAGAGGAATCGGGAGTGAATGTAGGTCACGATAACTAAACCACTATAAAACTCGGTTTGTATTTATTTTAAGTTTTTTACTTTCATTGCAAACTACTTTACTTACTACTTTCACTACCCTTACGAATGTGCACTCTAAGTCAAGCTCATTTCCGATATCGGCTTTTATCGAATGAAAATTTTGAATCGTCATAAAGTTTTACGATAGCACTAATTCATCCCTCCCCCACTTTTAGTGCCGACTTGATCCAAATATGATTGAGAACTATTAAGATATTGATATTTCATATCTTTATAATCTAATGAACTTAAAAATTTTATTTGAAGATATAATTAAAAAATAATTATTATTTTTATATTTTTTTAGTTTATGGTATTGATATAATTGTTATCATATAGTATATATATGGCTAGACTAGTAGTCCATTTTGGAAGTGTAACATATGAAAAGAACTACGGGCCTATCACAATGCACCATCGGGTGTGATGTACGCCTTCGTTATTTGATCATCCATTTACATGATCATCCATTTATATTCATCCATTCATTCACGCATGCATCTAAGAAATCAATATATTCAAATATTATGAGAGATTATATTTGATGTATGATCCTCTTTACTATGTTCATTAGTATCTTTGCACTGTGATAGGCCTGCAACTCCTTTCACATGTTGCACTTTCAACATGGACTACTAGTCTACTAATGATCATGGATGTACTAGTCTACTGATGATTATGGATGATCAAATAATGAAGGCGTACATCACATCCATGATCACCCATCCCATGGAGTATGTCTCTTTATCTATTGTTGGGAGGGTGCACCATCGGGTTTGATGTACGTCTTCGTTATTTGATTATTATGTATGTGTTGTAGGTAGCTGATGCATGATTTTATTTATTATATAAGAAATTATCATTATTTTTTTATATATAAATTTTATGATGAATTGATATATTATCATTTCGTATTAAATTATTAACATTTATATATATTTCATGAATATTAAAAATTTTTTTTATATTTTTTTATAGATCTTTACCAACATGTGTGGTTGTTGATATATATTTATTTTCAGAGTAATCTACCACTTTATAATATATATGAACCTTTGTGAAAGAAAATTGTGATCGAAAAATGTGATCTTTTTTTCTAGTTAGTAATAAAATGATGATTTATTATATTTTATAAATCAAAATACTATAAATTTTAATGAAAAATATTTTAAACAAACCAAATGAAAACACTGTAATAGTTGATAAAAAATGAACAAAGATTTTTAAGAATATTTTGAATTTTAACTAATTAATGATATTGTTTGGAAAAAACAGAGTTATAATTTTTGAGAAATATTTAAAATATGAATATTTTCTAGGTAAATCATCCTATCATTGTTTCTGTATGTTTTATTCGTTATGTTTATATATATATATATATATATATATATATATATACACACACACACACAGAGGCTAAATTTGTCATGCATTTTGATGTGACATTTTAGTTGCAATTAGTACTAATTATTGTTGTTGTTATATTTATGATATTAGACATCCGTCAAATTTGATAAATTGCCACATTAGCCATGCAATCTGTATATGAAATTGCTTCACAAATAACTTTGTCACCTATGGCCTGGTTAAATTTCAAGTTTTGCAAAGACACCAAAGTAAAATTTCCAATTGTTGACACAGACATCAATGAACAAGTATTTTGCATTTAAAGGGTTAGTAAAACTCATGATGAATTAAATTTAGGATGTTGGTTGACATAGACAATTATAAAGTGTTTATTTTGTATAAAAAAGAATGGTTTGGACTCATTATAATCTTAATTAATGATCTAAAACCTATTATGGTTGGATTTAATTTTTTTCTTAAATTTTAATGATTACTATTATTATTTAGTGACTAAAAATATCCGTGAGAAATTTTTTATTTGATTTCATTATTGATTTTCTTAGAATAAAGGTAGGAATCTGAGTGCTACAAGTAAATGCAAACAAATAAAATAGATGCACTCGTTGTGTATAAATGTTAATTTTAAATAACACAAAATTGATCTTATTGGGCCAATCATCCCACACGTAACGTACAAGCACATAGAAACTTCATTCGTGCCTTTGAGATATGTGGCTAAACCCCAACGAGTGGAGATTACATCACAACAAAGGGCAACAGCCCACATGGTAAAATACTCGGATTTCTTGTTAACATAAATCATTATACAATGCAGTTTACGGCTAAAGTTTATTCGCAAGACGCGGGTATCAGTGTTTTCCATGACTCCAGGAACCCTAAAGGCTATCTTATTTCTTCTCGTCATGAAGTTTATGTGAATATGCATATCCAGGCGTCGAAAGGAAAGAAGCTTCTTGGAAGAAAAGAGAGAGAGATCTTTCTAGGGTTCATGAAATAAAGAAACGTAAAGGAGGAATTGGTAGAAAGAAATGAGAATAGGGAACAGGAAGAGGAGACCTGGGTGTCGATGCCGAAGAGCGTGAACTGAGGGACGTCGAGGAGAAGAAGTGTCGCCCCTTTCTTCACGAGATCGAGAGCGGCTTCTTGATCCGTTGTAGGTAGCTGATGCATGATTTTATTTATTATATAAGAAATTATCATTATTTTTTTATATATAAATTTTATGATGAATTGATATATTATCATTTCGTATTAAATTATTAACATTTATATATATTTCATGAATATTAAAAATTTTTTTTATATTTTTTTATAGATCTTTACCAACATGTGTGGTTGTTGATATATATTTATTTTCAGAGTAATCTACCACTTTATAATATATATGAACCTTTGTGAAAGAAAATTGTGATCGAAAAATGTGATCTTTTTTTCTAGTTAGTAATAAAATGATGATTTATTATATTTTATAAATCAAAATACTATAAATTTTAATGAAAAATATTTTAAACAAACCAAATGAAAACACTGTAATAGTTGATAAAAAATGAACAAAGATTTTTAAGAATATTTTGAATTTTAACTAATTAATGATATTGTTTGGAAAAAACAGAGTTATAATTTTTGAGAAATATTTAAAATATGAATATTTTCTAGGTAAATCATCCTATCATTGTTTCTGTATGTTTTATTATTTATGTTTATATATATATATATATATATTGAGCGTACCGCTCGATAATATATACACACACACACACAAATAATTGATGTTATTATTCTTTTAGATATGGTACCAAAAAAAAAATGGTAAATATTTGAATGCGAAGGATATGCTCCAATACAGGCCCATCAAGGCGGATTATTATTCCTGCATCAAGTGGCAGTAAGTAGTCAATCATATTGTCGAAGTATAAAATGCATGGAGAAGTATTTGATGATCACCGGCTTCGTTCAAACTTATCGTCTCTCTGCATGTCTCCTTGCCCTGACGTGATTGTTCTTAAAAGAACGGAGATGTATCGCAGCTTTCATTCATCAATTTTCCACGTAATAACAATATATTCGATATGTCGAAGCCAATTGGTTGATTTTTTGTTCTAACAATCAAAAACTGTTAATTTTTACTAGATTTTTTGGTTCTCTGTGATGCAAAGCATCATATTTATTTTCATTATAATTTGTAAAGTATAATTTTTCTCGTATTAATCTTTACTAGATTATTATCTATCGCTTTCCTAATGTGAATCATTATTAGGAACTGCTCGTTATCACATCTCTTGACTAATAGCTGGGATTCAACGCCCCAGTTGGAGTTCTCTCCAACAGGCGCTCTACAGGAAGCTTCGCTTGGTCCGCTGACGAGCTACAGCGGAAGTAGGCCAACAGAAGAGAACCACACGGACCAATGATAGCACCGAAGCTTGTACGATGGCATCTTTCGCTCAGACATTTCCCCCAGTCTGACCGAGAACTGCAACCAGACAAAGGGCACCAGTAACAGGAGGAAATCACAAGTGAAAGCTTCCTTCGATGCCCTCCTTGTTCCTTGACTTCTTGTGGGTTGAACCTTTTCAGAATATGATGTAGGGTGCACTTTAATATCGTGATTAGATTGTTCGAATACAACACTGAACTATTCGTTCATGCACATCTATGAGTGCTAATTTAGCTGTTTGCATTCGGTGGCTACTGAAGAAGATGCTCTGTTTTAGTCCACTCTTCCACAGGATATGTTGCAGGAACCTTGTAGCGATCTCCCCATGTGGAAACTTCGAACCAATCTTAATTATGATCGACTCTGTTCAGATGAATTCCGAGGTTTCTGTTTCCCACAGCTACGAGATGCCATTGCATCACATCTACTGTTCAGACGACACTTTGTCTTCACATCTTTAACTCGTCTATTTGATTGAATCTGAATGTGGTTGATGGAAGAAAACGACAGGGGTTGAATATTCTTTGGATCAGAGCTGCACTGTGGTCAACCAAGTAGTTACGCTGGCACTAGCAATGCCGGTCTTCAACAGCTAATCGGATGATTGGTTGGCATGCCATGTACGCTGTGGAACCTTTGAATCTGATCAGGGGAGGAGCACACAAGTCTGGAAGAATTGCATCATCTTCCTGCTGATCATGGTTTGTTGGTACAGTAAAGTAATCTGCTCGGCGATTGTGGTAGAACATAACCCTGTAATGGATCTTCGATTGTGGTGTCTACGCTTACATCTGCAAACATTTCAGCAGAAACCTCTTGATTACACGTATCACAAAGAACGAATGCTGAAGCAGATTAGAAATGATGCTTATTCGTCAATAAATTTTTATATCTGACAGAAAATTTCAGCGCACTGACGATTGCTTATTGCGATCGAAACATATTCTTTTGCATTCAAAGGAAGCAAGTTTCTGAAGCGAGTATGCGATGATGCTCGAACTCGAAAGCAATGCCATTACAGTCCTCCATTGATGCTTCTGTCTCCTGACTCAACAGATGGAAAGAACTCCAAGTCGATGTAAGGCGAATACGACGAAGACGAGAAGAACTCTGGTAATCCAGGGTCGGCCATGGCACTCTGACGTGCTGGCACCGCGATCTCTAGGTCGGGAAAGGCCCCGCCGGCCGTGCACTCTATGACATCAGGAACGAAAGCCGATGGCGGCAGCACGCGTGCCGTAGGCCCGGCGTCTTCGTGTGGTGGTCGACTGGTTTGCTGCCGCGGTGCGCCGGTGAGCCTCTGCACCAACTGGCGGAAGCTCCGGGCGTCCGCGCGATACACCCTCGGTGGCGGCAGCACGGGCTTCCTCCATGGCTTCGTCGCAGGCTTGCGCACGGCGTGGCGGGGCGGCGACGGGGGTGCCAACCGGGCGTCTGGATGCTGATATGTGGGTGGAAATTGAGCAGGCGTGTTCTTCATTTGCCGTGTGGTTTTACTCGGCTGGTCACACCATCGTCGAGAAGAAGCTGTGTTATATAGCGTTAGAACGACTGCGTTGTTGACCTAAGCGTGGCGGCTCAACTAGCGACGTCCGCGTGGCACGAGTGGTCAAAGCTCGGGCTACGTCACGCGTTTGACCATGGTACCAAGTTGATGTAAACTCGTCAAAATGGGTTGTAGGAAAAGGTTCGTCGATCAGGCTTTGAGCTTGAATTATTTACATGTCATTCGAAGAGAGTGAATATAGATTGTGTGGTAATTGTTGGATTGGTAAACCACCTGTGGTCAACGCTGTCGAGTGGTGACCTGAGAAGGTAACTCAACGGGTCAAACTCAGGGATTCTCCGATGCCAATGCGATGTCCTCCTCATCTCAGTATTCTGACGTGTTGGGCATATATGTTGATCTCATATGGAACTAAGATCCTATCTGAGACGTTGACGCATAGCAAAGTAGGTCCGTGGGTTGGGCCATGGTGGGTTCCGATCAATCCCACTTCCGTATATAGCAACTATGATTTTTAGATGGTATTAGAGTTCTATTTTAAAATTAAATACTTTAAATCATAAAAATATTTTAGATATATTTTGTATTTGTATCTATTTATTAGTACTGAAAAGATATTATTTGATTTTGATTTATGATACTTAAACGATTCGTCTATATTATCGATTTATTTCTTTATCTACTTTATTCTATTGCTTGCTTATAAATAATACGAGATTTCTCATGTTTAATTAATAGACTATCATTGACAGTTTGTTATCAACGATAATATTATCGAGGGTCACGACATTCAATGGTCTCTAGCCTAATCATGGGTAGCGACTACATACATATCGGAAGTGACGTAGTGTCACGAACGGTCGTCGCGCACCCGCAACAACTCCGTTCAACGAACCGTTCGTCGCTCTCATCTACATGTATAGCTACTTGGCAGCATGTTTTGTCTTGGTTTTGAGTCATTTTGCTTGTAAAAATATAAGTTCGAACAAGTTATAGCGTTACAAAGTGACCGCTCACCGAACCGAGCAAAACAACCCCAAAACAGCTCCATTTTCGTGTGCCACGGGCTATTTTATGTAGTCTACTTCCACTCACAAAACGTCAGCCATCTCAGCCCCTTGGAACCACCCGGGTGGCACAGGGCTGGATGGGGCTTCGGTATAGTGTCGGGCGTTGAAAACCTTTCGCAAGTTCACACGTTACCTTGATGGGAACTTGTTGTCACGCCCGGCACTCAGTGAGCAGTTGTTTGTGGACTTGCAGCTGTTGGTTCAACCCTCTAAAGTCCTTGTTTTCCCCCTCTCCCTCTTTTCTCTTATGCATGCAAGGTGCTCGCTGAATTGCTTGTAAAGCTTCCCCTTTTCGCAAGACGTCGGGACTTGTCCGTCGCTCGTTCTTCGAACTAATCAACTTTCTCTTTTATAGGTCCTTCAGAACCTGCGAGAGATTACAAGTGGGCTGATCTTTGTGGAGCAATATTGCAAGGGCGAAGTGCGACTTAGGCAATGCAAGCTAAGTTCGCATCTTTGCTGCAAGGGTGCCTCGCGACTTAGGCAACGCAAGCTAAGTTCGCGTCTTGGCCGCAAGGGTGCCTCACGCCTTAGGCAACTCTAGCTAAGGTCGTGACATTGTGGTATCAGAGTGGGCAAGCACTTCGAGCGAGCAGCAAAGGAACTTCACAACTTCGCCATGGCAAAGCATCATGGCGAATCAAGAAAGACGGGGCAAGCCGGACCCTTGCCCCAAGTAGCCGCAGGTGAGCTGCAAGTGCACACTCGCTCTCATGTTGTTGGAACCGCTCATGAGGAGTGCGACAACGAACAAGATGATCGAGAAATTGGCTACTCTCCGCGAGCAGAGGAGGCACAATCTAGAGCGCTGACTAGGAAAAAGAGTCATAAGGAGATACTCACAACGGCAGAAACCCGCTTGGGCATTCTTGAAGCGAGCTTGGAGGAACTCTACCATGGCCAACGAAGGCTTGTTGGGGTAGAGAGCTCGCAAGAGGAAGCGGAGTCCAGGATTGACAAGATCGAGGCCTTAGTCGGTCGACTATCGGATGACACCAAAGACTCCGTGCAACACCTGCAGGAAGTTGTGGCGGAACTCACTTTTAGGGTGACCATGCTCACAAGAGTACTAAATGTGGGAGGAAGCAACACCCACGTTGCACCACCACAAAACTTAAGGGCACTCGAGCCTCATGGTTATGGAGGGCCCAGAGATGCCAAAGAGCTCGAGAATTTTCTGTTCGACATGGAATAATACTTTTAAGCTACGAGGCCCGATTTTGAAGAAACCAAAGTTTCTATAGCAACAATGTATCTGAACGGAGATGCAAAACTTTGGTGGCGAACCCATTAGGAGGAGATCCAACAAGGTCGGTGTCGGGTTGACACATAGGAGGACTTGAAGTGGGAGTTGAGAACTCAGTTCCTACCAGAGAACACAAAGTTCATCACAAGAAGGAAGTTGAGACAATTCTGCTAGAGTACTTTCATTCAAGACTACGTGAAATAATTTTCTGTGCTAATGCTGGACATCCAGGACATATTCGAGAAGGACAAGCTGTTCAGCTTCCTCGATGGTTTGAAGTCATGGGCTCAACAAGAACTAAATCGAAGAAATATCACCGATATGGTCGGGGCAATTGCTGCTACAGAAAGGCTCATCGACTTTGTTTTCTCCGAAGACCCGAGAAGAAGGAAACAATCTTCAGGCAATCGCCCTCCAAAGTATTCTTGAGGAAAGGAGCTCGAGGGCGAACAAAGGAAAAAGAGTTCCTACAAAGGGCCAAGCCCAAAGGGCAAGGCCTCAAAACCTGGCGGATGCTTCTTGTGCCGAGGGCCGCACATGGTAAGGGAGTGCCCACAAAAATAGGCACTCAATGCTTTAACAGCTTCCATCCACCCCCCCCAGATCGGACAAGGGTAAGGCTGTCGCTCTTAGTTCGAGTAGTTCTGAATCCAGCAGCAACGATGAAAAGTCGCAAGGACCCCGGATGGGAGCAATGCATTTGTTGAATGTCATGCGGGGTCAAGTGGGGGAAAACACGAAGACAAGGCTACAAAAAGCAGGAAGTGGTGAGCTGATGTACGTAGACATCAAGCTCAATGGCCAAACGACCCGTGCAATGGTGGACACGGGCGCTACCCACAACTTTATCGCCGATCGAGAAGCAAAGCGACTTAGATTGATCTTGGAGAAGAGCCCAAGTCGAATGAAAGCGGTGAACTCAAAGGCTAGGCGAATCTCCGGGTTGGCAAAGGGAGTTCCCATCACAATCGGGACTTGGAGTGGGAGCACAAACATGATGGCGGTGCCTCTAGACGACTTCCAAGTGATTCTTGGAATGGAGTTCATGCACGCGATGAAGTTGGTGCCAATACTGTTCTTAAACTCCCTGTATATGATGAGAGGTGACGACCCCTGTATGGTTCCCATCTCTCGAAGAGGAACCCAAGAACCCCAACATATATCGGCATTGCAACTGAAGAAAGGGGTGTGAAAAGGTGAATTAACATTCGTGGCTGCTATGAAGCTAGAGCCACTCAACGAGAAGGCCATTCATGAACTTGCTGTGGTGGCGAACGTCCTGAAAGAGTTCACTGACGTTATGCCACCCGAGTTGCCGAAGACTCTTCTACCACCCTACCGCATGCCCCCGCTAGAGTTAGCAGAACTCAGAAAGCAGTTAGGTGAACTGCTAAGTGATGGTCTCATCCGCAGCTCTAAAGCACTATTCGGAGCTCCAGTTCTCTTCCAGAAGAAACAAGATGGGAGCCTCCGACTATGCATCGATTATCGTGCCCTTAACGAAGTAATGGTGAAGAACAAGTATCCCATCCCGCTCATCGCGGACTTGTTCGACCAGTTGGGCAAAGCCAAGTACTTCTCAAAACTTGACCTTCGGTTGGGGTATTGGCAGGTGCGCATTGCTGAAGGCAATGAAGCGAAGACTACCTGTGTAACCAGGTATGGAGCGTTTGAGTTCTTGGTGATGCCTTTCGGCTTAACCAACGCTCCGGCCACATTCTGCACTCTCATGAACCAGCTATTCAAGGAGTATTTGGATAAGTTCATGGTCGTCTACTTGGACGATATCATTGTCTATAGTCAAACGCTCGAGGAGTATGTCAAGCACATTCGGACAATTTTCAAAGTTCTCAGGGAGAACACTTTATTCGTGAAAAGGGAGATATGCTACTTTGCCCAAACGGATATCTTATTCTTGGGGCATCAAATCGGTGATGGCTCCATTCGGATGAACAAATCAAAAGTGCAAGCGGTTGCGAAATGGCGAACTCCAAAGAAGGTGCCAGAGTTGAGATCCTTCTTTGGTTTCGTCAACTACTATCGACGCTTCATAGCGGAGTATTCGAAGCGTGCAACTCTACTGACAGAGTTGCTGAAGAAGGAGCAACCTTGGAAGTGGTTTGACAAATATGAAATAGCATTCCAGGATCTGAAGGCTGCTGTTTTGGAAGAACCGGTGATCAAATTGTCGGATTATAGGGATCCCTTTGAAGTCCATACAGATGCTTCAGACTTTGCTATTGGGAGAGTACTCATGCAGGAGAGTCATTCGGTGGCCTACGAGAGCTGCAAGCTCAATGAGACCAAGCGGCGATATCCAGTGCACGAGAAGGAGATGACAGCGATGATCCATTGTCTACGAGTTTGGCGACACTACCTTCTCGGATCACGATTTGTGTTGAGGATAGACAACATCACTCTAAGCTATTTCCAAACGTAGAAGAAACTTTCCCCAAAGCAAGCACGATGGTAGGACTTCCTGGCTGAATTTGATATGGTAATGGAGTACAAGCCTGGAAAGACAAATGTCGTGGTCGATGCATTGAGTCGGCAAGTGGAGCACGTGAATATCGTACAATTGGAGGGCAGAGGCCAAGCAAGTTAATTGTACTCCAACTTCCTTTCCACGATCAGGGATGGACTGTATAGTGACCCCCAAGTAGTTATCCTAATGTAGCTCATCAAAGAAGGTAAGGCATAATGATTTTGAGTTCAGAAGGGACTCGTGTATACAAAAGGAAATAGGGTTTATGTTCCTCGAGTGGACAATTTGAGGCGTGAACTCTTAAGAGAGTGTCACGATTCTTTTTGGGCTGGACACCCAGGTATTCACCGAACGTTGGCTCTCGTGGAGAGGGCCTTCTATTGACCAAAGATGGGGACTGATGTGGAGGAATATGTTCAAACATGTCTTACTTGCCAACAAGACAAGGCGGAGCAACGGAAGCCGGTTGGACTTTTGGAGCCATTGCCCGTACCAGAAAGGCCATGGAAGAGCATTTCCTTAGACTTCATATCAAGCTTGCCACTAGTAGGGAGACTCGGATCGATACTCATGGTAGTCGATCGATTTTCAAAGTATGCAACTTTCATTGATGCTCCCCTACACTGTTTAGCAGAGGAGGCGGCCAAGCTGATGATAAAGGATGTGGTGAAGTATTGGGGAGT
>LVTN01000333.1:158928-169815 GCA_001649415.1 Musa itinerans
TATTTCTATTATTCTATTCACATTTATTTTATATATGTACATATTATAATTTAATATGTTAACAGCATTATCTTAACGAGATAAATTACAATGGTCTTTGGGACTATATTAGTAAGAGCTAACATTATTAGTAGAAGGAAGTATGATATTAATGGCATATCACTATGACTTGTATTGATAGTCAAACTTAATGTAGTATTATGTTTATTAGATTTATTGATTTATTTTTATAAAATTTATAAAATATTTTTTAAAAGTTTTATAATCTAATCAAATAAAATTATTTTTAAATCAAATTTTATTTTATTTATTTTGATTTTAATTTTTTTAATATCTTACAAATTAATAGATCAAATAAGAGAATGTTAGATTATGAGGTCCTATCTAATTATGTAAGATATATTATAAATATGATTGGATTCTGATTTTAGTTATTGGTCAATAAAAAATAAAATTATGATATGGTTTCTTAAGAAGAGGAGAAAAAATATAGTCATGCTTCCTATGAAGGCGATACAAATATAGCTTTTTTATATATAATATTCATCAAAAATATATATCATCATATTTTTTATGAGTTGCTAACAAACTCAATCATAATAACATTTTTTTTAAGCACCATGGTTATAAGTCCTAAGTGAATGACTCAACAATCAATACAATGAAACTTAAATTCTTAATTGATATTAATTATTTATGAATTTTTTTTCTAACCATTAAATATCTTATATCACAATGTATAGAACTACATATAATTCTCGAGGAAGAAAATTGCTATGATATATCACAAAGTATATTCAATGACTTGACAATTGAGTTAAACACATCAAGTGATCTCAAAAAATATCATAAAATTATTTTTTATTATTTATAATATAATTAAAATATTATATTATGAAGAAACTTTCCTAATTATCAGCACAGTCATTTTATCCTTACTTACGAAAGAATAGGATCTCCATAGCTGATAGTAATCCTATGAAAAATAGAAAAAGAAGAAAAGATAAACCTAGTTGTCATCTATATTGTTGTAACTTTTGGATAAAGATTTTCTAAATAATATTAAAAAAAATCCGTATTGATATTTGTACTATTATTATTTGATCTCAGTTCTTATTAAGTTCTCTGCATAACAGTAGTATTATATTTTTTTTATACTTATATTTATTGCTGTTGATGCTAGCGTTTCTCCGAGGACGAGAGAGAATATATTGTAGCTCCATGGCTTCACAGTAGGCGATACAAAGAGGAGAAAGAAGCTGCATGGCTGATATCGAAGAACCTGTGCCTTTTCCCTAAAATAAAAGAAAAGAAAAGAAAAGAAATACGTTGATTCTTTTCTGTTCATGGATTTGTGGCCAGGAGCATGACAAGGCATCAAGCCGCCATGGAATTCTGCATTCTAGAAACTTGATCACTTGTTGACACTGGTGAGAGTAAATAATGGTCATATCCAACAAGCTGCATCGAACACTTGGTGTCAACTTTATGCAACTGAAGCCCACAAAACAAGGAAAAGCAAAGAAGAACTCTATGTAGCAGAGGAAAGAATAAGGAACCGTGTTCCTTGGATCGATCACCAAGAGTCGTTCCCCTCTCCTTCATCAAGATCAAACACTGTGTCAACTTCTTTTGCCCAAGAATCTGAGTTGCTTTCACGGAGGAATTTGGGGGCCAACCCATATTCCTCTCCTGTCGTTAGTAACTCTCCAATGGTGCTTCCACCATTCCAGTGTGGAATCACCCAATTTAGGATTCCTCCTCGAGTGTTCCCTGCACTTCTGAGATATGTATCTCTTTTAAGAATTCGCTGGGGCTCGTTGGACGTCGACTTGGTGTTCACTAGAATGTCTAATCAGAAGCCAATTGCATCAACATTCTTTCCTCTTTATTCTTGCAACCTTTCCAATACTTTTGGTAGCTTAGTATCTATCTGCACATTTTGTTTAGAGCACTCGTGAAAAGATTTCTTTTGATCCACAAAACCAGTAACTAGGAAGACACTAACCTCATTCACTCTGCTTTTTATGAAAGATGGTTTTCGTTTTTGTAATCGACACCATCAATTCGGTTTAAGCAATTGTTAGAGAAATGTTTTATCTCGACATGTTTGATTTGGGTTCTCCATCAAACGTATCGGTGCTTTGGAATTTTCTGTGAATTGTTCGAGAAGAATCTTCATGAATTATGGTGAATATTTAAGGCACTTGTATTCTGCTTTATCCTAGTGTATGTAAAAGCCTATTGGTGGGACGGAACAGAGGAGGAATTATCGTGACGTCATGAATCCAGTGGAATGGTATGGTGTTTGTCACTGTTGCCCAAGGATCTTTACTTTTCCCCTTGTTCAGGGATTTGAGGCTGCATCATGCAACCAAATTGCATCAACTAGTGACTGGTGACATTAGTGCCGGTTGTGGTTGGAAGGATCTTGCCGTCAGAAGCCATTCCTGCCTAACCAAATTGATGCTCCGTGACGAAAGCAACTCCTCATGGATTTAGTTCTCAAGAATCAACTCAGAGTCGATCGAGTCTGGCTGGTGATTATATTACGGAGCAAGTTGGCTTACTCGGATGCAAGAAACACAGGCCAGAATGCATATTTAAGGACCAACTTTTACTGCCGTCCCGTCCCGTCCCGATGATAATAATGCGATCCTGTATAGCTTTCGGAACACTCTGTAAACGCAGACTTCTGACGATCGACACGTTACATCGAGGGCATTATGAAGTCATATTATTTAGTGTTTTACAGGAGCAGAAGCATTAGGCCATTGTCTGAGGTAGTCAGTCATCCCCATCGTCTGTGGAATGATGAATGCAAATTGCTCGACGTATTGCGCGTCCGCTATCCGGGGAGCAGACTCAAAATTCCTTTATGCGGTGGCACAACACCCCGAACACCAAGGAAATGCCAAACATTTATGTTGGGATCCCAGTAGACCTCGATTAAGGCCTGACAATGTGGAATCCAACATTGCACAGCAGAGCTTACTTTGGCGTTAGGCATCCCTTTCAATGACTTCGTGGTTCCATTTCGAGATACCATTTAAACAAATCAAAAGAATTGATATTACATTATTGCAATAGCTTAACGGTATCGACTTGACTGCTTTGCTGAACCCAGACTCGACCAAGAGAGATGAGTGGGTGCGGCGTTCATGAACGAGTCGTGTCATCATCCAAACCCCAAATGCACCGTATTGGTTTTCGTCGAACGCTGAACGGGTAATCTTAGCGAGAGGCGGTTTGTGGTCGGAGAGCCGCGCGCTTGGGATAACGGAAATTTGGTCGAGTACGCGTATCTCCAATCATATACCGTACATCTGAGCGAATCCAACTTCTGGTGGAGAGAATCCAAACAATGATCGTGATGTATGAATCACGAAGGATTAGTCTCATCGTCGTCCGCCACCCTATAAAATGGCCAACCTTCTCCTCCATTCCGTTCAAAATTAACGAGCAGAGTGTCTCGGAAACAGGACGCACACAGAGTGAAAAGAAGAAGAAGAAGAAGAAGAAGAGCTAACTCCCTTTCTCGACGATGGGCCTGCGCAAGATGGTGGCTAACCGTTTCTCCAACGTCGCCAAGATCGCCTCCCCCGAGGTGATACCCCCTCCTCCCCGCCCCGCCACGTCGCTCCTCCGGAGGCTTCTCCCTCGATCCGGCGCCGATGAGCCTGGGCTCCTCCGCCAGTTCCTCCAGCGTCGGCCGTTTTTCCATGCGGCAACTACGCCACCGGCCAGGCTCGCGCTTCCGGTCGGAGACGGGCTGATGGACCGCATCCGGGAGATGAACGGTAGCCGGATCCGACTGGAAGGGCTGCTTCCGCCGACGACGAAGAGGATGGACGATGCGGCAGTCTCGGTGGCGGAGGCGAGGAAGGTGGCGCGGGCGGCGCGGATGGAGGTGGCGAGGGCGAGGTTGAGGGGGACAGGGAGGGCCTGCCTTTCCTACTCCGAGTTCTCGCAGGTGTGCGGGGAGGTGGCGGGGGGTATGGAGGAGGGTGCGGGTCTGGGGAGAGCGTTGGACGAGTCCGGCGCCGTCATCGTCTTGGGGAACATCGTCTTCGTCCGCCCTGAAATGGCGAGCAGCGCATGCCTGTTTTCTTTTCTCTGCGCCTCTTTCTTGTCTGCAATCGAACAAAGGTAGCTGAAACTGTTCCAAATGGATCTCCAGGTGACCAAAGCGATCGAGAGCATGATTCCACCGTCGCTATCATCCCAGAGCGACCCACGGAGCAGAGAGTTAAAGGCGATGGAGGAAAAGAAGGCGGAGATCGACGTGAAGGCGGAGGCCCTCGTGACGAGGGAGATGTGGTGCGGGCTGGCCTTCCTGGCGCTGCAGACCGCCGGCTTCATGCGACTCACCTTCTGGGAGCTGTCGTGGGACGTGATGGAGCCCATCTGCTTCTACGTCACCTCCCTCTACTTCATGGCCGGCTACGCCTTCTTCCTTCGCACTTCAAGGGACCCCTCCTTCGAGGGCTTCTTCGAGAGCCGCCTCGCCGCCAAGCGGAAGCGGCTGATGAAAGCTCGCAACTTCGACGTCAACCGGTTCGATGAGCTCAAGAGAGACGGAGGAGCCTTCTCTCTGTCACGCCCTGCAGAAGAGTGTTCTGCTTCGTCCTGGCGTTGCTGCGACTGTCATGTACGCAGAAGCACCCTGATTGGGGCTGCCCATGATGGAAATATCATCGACTAAATGGTGAAGTGCCTTGTATATCGGTAATAGTCGTCGATGTACATGAAGAGAAGCATAAATATACCATAGCAGGATGATGTTCAGTATCTTGGTATGTGAATTATAACCTGGAATTCGTACCTGCGATCGATCTTAGAGGAGCCATTTCGAGACAACAAGTAATTTAGGGAGCAAAGAAATTCCATGGCATACAGCTAATGGTAAATATGAGTCAAAGTTCACTCAACTTCATCAAGGCAACAACAAATACCAGTGGATGCATCTTAACTATACATACATTGCATCCTTAGGCAGAATACCTACTGCATACCCCACAGCTTTCAGATAAGGTTCTTTTTGGTTTCTGTAAAGCCTTCGTAGTCGTCTTCATTGTTTGCCATCCTTTTGTGCACGAACTTGTAGTAGACAAACTGTATGATGATCTGATGAAAAATTGGGTCAAGTCAAAACAGGCAGTACAAGAATCCGAAGCATTCAAGAACTAAGAAATGAATGAAGATAGACAGGAAGAGGGAAGGATACAAAGAGATCAAGGAGCACACAAACGATTGCATCCAGCAACCAAGGTGCATTAGCCTTGATTCTTTCCCACTCGACACTCCTCGAGAGTATGCTGCATCAAGAAAAAGGTGGTTACTTATAAAATGTGTTTTTTTGGAGGCCGGAGTCGAGGAGAAAGAACCTTCCGACATAAGTAGCATTGGCAATGAGTGCGAACAAGAACATCAGAGGATTTAATCCCTGCAAATATATATTGTTTGTGTATCAGAGTTTGGAATTCAAATGAAAATGCTCAAAACTTGAAAGTTTTAGGTCTGACCTCCACACTCCCACGCTTAATCTGTTTGATACACATGAATTCAAATATGATTAAAAGTGAAACAGTATACAGTATCAGATGTCAGAATATTGGAATGGAAGATAAGCATATCCGCTCACATTCAAATATATTTGGGGCAGGCGGCCTCCCATGTAAATGGCCGCCATAATCCATCCTAACAGCAGCCCATAGGTGTTCCCTTCCAATGATCTTATGCCTCCTTCCTGAAGCATCAGAAAGAGAACAGTAATTCACCAGTTCCATTGAACAGTAGTTGTGATCTAAAGTTTGTAGTCTATCCAACTATGAGGACCTGCACGGTTCTTCCTCCTGCTAATCCTGTCTGTTCTTCCATTAAAGCTTTGGTTTGAAATGGTAGACTGATTGCGCCAGCTGCAAAAGTTCCATAGCTAACCTGCCATAACCTTAGGCCAGGAAGATTAGTACATCACTGCCAGAATTTTATGCCATGTCACAAACGACTAACCGAGCGAGAGACAACTTTCTTCGGATTGCTCACGCCGCTGCTCCGAGATTGGTGCCTCGGCGAGCCCTCCTCGTCAGAACCCGACGACTCCATGTACCCGGAGGCCGAAGGGCCACTGCGAGCTGGTCCAACTCCAAGGTAGGACGACCGACACGGTGGAGTCCCACTGCTCGCCAAAGACCTTGCTGACCTGCGACCATATGAGTACGCAAAGCAGAGATGCATGCTTAATTAGAGATTGGGACTTGTTTCGGTTCATTCTTTGGCTAGTGGAGAGAAGTCACACGTACGTATAGTATACATCTACACGAGACGATGTTCTACGCGAGGCAGTGAGAGTCGGTAAGGGTCGGCTGAGATCCTCATTCTGTGGATTCAATGGTTTGCAGCTGCCTTCCTCAACCTATCAATCATGACGACGAAGTTTTATTAAGCATATAAAAAAAAGATACACGAAGGACACGCTGGATAAGAATGGTGGCGGAATGATGACCTCTAGTGGAGCCTGTAAACCTCTCTTCTTCCACCATCTTACCCAGTAATCATAGTACAGAGTCTGCAGCACTAAAACAACTGTGGTGGCCGTGTATAACTGCACCATTGAATTCAAGTCTAGATTTATACATGGATTTACGCTGTCTCGTTTAAATCCCAAAAGGAAGAGCTTCAAACAGATGGCAGGGGCCTAAATATTCTTACCAATGCTGTATAGAGCTGGGTAGGCAACTGCAGCCAACAAACCGTATGAACTTCTTTAGTAGATAAGATCTGCACTGCTTTAATGCGAAAAGAACTTCAAATTAATAATGCTCACCGTTACTGGTTCGAGAAGGCAACCCACCAGGTTGAAGATGTCACTGCATCGAGAGAAGATAACAACTGCTGAAAAGCTTCATATGAACTAGTGTGCCATGATCATATGATTAGCAATGAGCTACCGTAAGAGGAGAAATATTTAAGGGAACGGACCCGATGACCCAGGTGAGGAGGAAAGCAAGGGAGACGCCATGGCCAGACTTGCTGTGAAAGTTGGTGATGATCTGTGGGATCTCTGCTATCCCCCAGCACAAGAGGCTGATCATGCCGAGGCCGAAAGATAGCTCACCACTTGGACTGCACACACAGTCGTTGAAGTACCTCTTGATCCAACCCACACAGGCCTTCTCCTCCTCGCCGCAGGAAGCCCATGCAAGAGACTTCTCCATGTCTCTCCCTCTCTACTGGTTTGGTATTGGGGAACCCAAGATGGTGGTGGAGGGGCTACTAATAAATGAAGAGGAGCAGCAACCTCAGGAAAGGGTATATTCTATTGTGACCTAAATGGATGCTGTCAGATAACTCCTTACTTTAATCTCAACCAATAAATCTTTATCCATTTAGACCTGCCTCGTGTCACCCTCTCTCGTTAGACAAATTTACAAAAAATGACTGAGGTGATTCATCGTTTTGGAGCTCGCAACTTCAAGGACGTCCGTCCGACGGAGTTTACTGGGAACAGGATGAGCTCATGGTGGTGTTATTGGATAAGATGGACGAAGGTCTTTTTGTGATTGTCGCTACGCTTCTATGCATTGAACTTTTACCAGCAAAGCAGGTAAGTGAGTCTCCTTGAGGAGGAAAGATGTACACGAACTCCATGGAAGGAATCGATGCAATGCACACTGCACACTGCACACTGCACACTGCACACTGCATGGTGAAGCGCCAGTGTGTGAAGACGTTGGTGCATTCGGCTGACCACCCACGTGGGCTCATGTTCTGTCGCCTCTGGTGGGCCCCGCCGGCGTCTACTACATTTCCTCGAGTCCGAGGACGACCAGTTGAAAGTTTGCCATGTCACATCAAGGATGTGGCAAGCTGCTAGATCGATCACAACCATTGGTCTCAAATCGGACGATGAGAAACTGTAGTCTAAATAGGACCATCTGAGCATGAACCCGTATCGTGTCACCGTCCAGATTAAAAGCTTGGTCCGGATTCAATGAATCTATAAATTTATATTATATATGAATAATAATATTTCACTCTATTATAACTAAGTCGTTGTAGTATAGTGGTGAGTATTCCCGCCTGTCACGCGGGTGACCCGGGTTCGATCCCCGGCAACGGCGAATACTACTTTTTTATCCTATTTGATGCCTATTTTAATTCCATAACTTAATGATTTTAATAATAAAAACTATTAATGTTATCATCATCACATTGCAACGGCGAAATTTATTTTTTATCCTATTTGATGCCTATTTTAATTCCATAACTTAATGATTTTAATAATAATTACTATCATCACATTTGGCCGCTGCTGCTTCTCGTTCTATTGGAACGTCATACACTTGCCGGGTCGGTTCATGGGCCTTCTGGAGATAAAATGGGCTAATCTTTGATGTGGGCCTTAGGCAGCGCGAGCATTTAGTGTTAGTCGACTGCAGTTCTTGATTCTTAGCATACCCGATGATTCCAAGAGAAAATAAAAATGGAAATTCCATTATCTACCGATGCAACCAAGATTTAAGCTTCACCATATATTCCACAAATGATGATAAGGATTTCTTAGACAACTTGATTATTGGCAATCATCAAGCTTCTCTTTGTGCATTCGATGTTGATGCCAGCCCTCGGTGCATGTGCTGGCTGGATGAATCAATCAAATCTAGCCAGTCGCCCCATGCATCCGCAGCAGTCCCCAACCCTGGTAGAGCTGCATGCATCTCTGAATCCATGTTCCTGATACCCAATACATGCAGTTCTCCGTGCCAAGGTTGCAGCGATATGAAGGGGGGAGTGGGTGGACTGGTCTATTATGATGCGTGCATGTTACTGCCGCGATCTGCATGATGATGAGATCTGTTGCAGCGAGGTTGAGACCACGGAAACGATGGTCGAATCGCTGTCAGAGAGCTCGCGTCTTGTCAGTGGCCGTCGTTGCTCCTTTAACGTCGGTGGGGTCGCCGGCCCATCCCCTGTCGAGCTTCTTGCCTCCTCGGCCTTTCCCTCCGCCATGTCATCAAGTGCTAGCTATGGTTATCCCCACACATTTATTAGCCATCTCTCTCTCTCTCTCTCCCTCTCACGCTCGTATGGCAGCACGTTCCTAACAGCGACAAACTCGTCGGCTTCACCGACCTCCCTCAGAGTTAGTGAGGTAAAAACTCTTGGATATGAGCTTACTAATAAGTCTGCAGAACAGCTCTTACATCGATTCAACGGAGGACAAGCTAAACAAGGACAGCACAGAGAAGAACAGTTCAGCGAAGAAGGAGACAAACGGGTACTGGACAAATGGCATCTCAGCCCACACCACTTTAATGCTGTGCCCAATCCAAAGCTTGTCAAAGCTCCCAAACGTTTGAACAGTGGTAATTCTTTTAGCCTCCGAAGCCATTAGAGATGGACAGCACAAGGAGGGCAAGTTGGCGAGCGTGCCCTGCGGACGAAGGGGAAGGGACCCATGCCCTAATAACTCCCAACCGTAACAGCTGCAAGACGAGGTAGCCCGCTTAAGATATCTCAGGTTCAAGAGAGCCGGCCAGCCTAGCGCCACCGGCCTCGCGCCATGTGTCGCCGAGATCGTCCACAGGTGCTCGGCCGTGTGGACCGCGGCGGCCACCGGACTGCCGAGCCCACGTGGCCCGGGCCTCCCCCTGTCGGCAGTGCCCGCCAGTGGTCCACCTCGGCCACGCATCCGAAGTGCTACCAGCTTTAATAATTCCACCACCGTCTTTATCAACCTGGCCAGTGCTCAAAAGTTCTCTTTGTGCACCAATGACACTCATCTCTCTCTCTCTCTCTTTGTTATCTTTATTATTCCTTTTGCTTCCCTGTGTTGTATGACACCATTAGAGAGAGAGAGAGAGAGAGAGAGAGAGAGATGATGAAGTGAATCGGTGAGTTACTCAAGTGGTAGCTTGGGGGGGGCCATGCAGCAGGAGAATGTTGCTGTTATTAAGGTAGTCTGAGAAGAAAGTGACTAACTAGGGAGGATGTTGGCTCAGGGCAACAGTAAAAGGAATAAAAGCAGGAGAAACAACATGGAGCATCAAAAGGTGTGAAACTTCTCTTTGGTTACCAAATATTTACAATGGTAAATGCAAAATTTATCCAAAGACTAACAAAACCTCAATTGCTGCTTTTTAAAATCTTTTGATCATTATGCCTTATCACAGGCAATGATAAATGTTTAGTGAATTATGGATGAACTATGATTTTGTTCACTCATGTGGCACAAAAGACATCGGCCTACAATCTACCAGCTTTATTTTTCTGATCTATCACTATCGTCCGTGAATCGTTTGACTCGACACTGTGAAAGATACTCTATAAATATGAAGATAGAGTCGGAAAGTTCATAGACAACAAAGTCGAAGATATCATGAAGAATTATGTGCACAATCTATCCCTAGGAAAAGATAACTTCCATTCCAAGTTTAATTGTGATTGACCGTCTCTCAACTCATCCAATGATTAGGTTTGCGTCTTGTGTAGCAGCTCACCATGGCCGTATGTCCTACTACAACTACTAAAGCCTTTCTTCCTAAAGGGTTCTTCCGCATCAAGTGCACCACGATGACCCCATGCATGCTAGGTTGGGACCGTCGTAGAAATAGGTTGATGATCTCAGTTGATGCATGACCAACGAGTTGATTCACTATGCTCCATCGTACAATTCATTAGATCGTCTCCTACCTTTGCAATCGTTCACCTGTTGTTGATTCCTCTACTATCAGTTCTTTCACTAACTCCTCCTTAAGTCACAATTCTAAATGCACGATCTAGGTTTACAAACCTTATATATTGTATTGTAACCTGAATTAAAAGGACAGACACACTGTATATATATATATATATATATATATATATATATAGAGAGAGAGAGAG
>LVTN01000333.1:169853-232282 GCA_001649415.1 Musa itinerans
AGAGTTGGAAAAGAAATAAACTGGAGATTTGAGATGATTGAGGAATCTACCCCTTTCACTTGACCCAAGTGGATCTTGAAGGACAAGTTCTCCCTTTATGATGTGATGTGATTGGCACATTGGAAATCAAGAGGAGGAATAAAAATTCATCCACCCTGATTATTCTATTAATTGAGCAATAAATAAGAAAGAAGAAAGGTCAGCTTCAACTTTCTCCATCAATGGGAGAGGAGACTGAATCATAAGGCCAAAGGAGAGATTGGTGTTGAGCCTTGGAATCTAAGGAAAATATGGAAGTATATTTGTCATATACGTCTTTATATAAATGATGCTTAGGTTAGACAAAGGCATCAAGTAACTACTACTTGTCGAGAACAAAGAAGGCATTAGGTGGAAGAGAGAGGTTATTTTATTCGCACGCAATAAACTTTTGGGATACTTCTTTGATTCTAAGTAGAGAGAGATTGGTCCCAACCAAACTTGATCAAATGGGTTGTTGGCAGAGGCAAGGAATTGCCTGCATCACAGCCAATGACATGCCATTCATCCCTAAAACCTCGACTTCGGATTTGAGTCGTGGAGCGATAACATCGACTACTATGTGGTCGTATCTGTTGCAATAATTGTCTTTGCATTCGTTTCGAAAGAGATTACAGTTCTGCCAAACTTTCACTGCTGCATAGAGATTGGCGATTTGAGTGTAACAGTAGCAGGCAAACAACGAGTGGGGGATTCATCCATATCTGCATGCATCGCAGCCGAAGACTGTACCTGCGCACAAACTCAACGTGCTAAGAAAAAAGATGGAATCAGAAGTCGTCTTTTGTTTCAGGGAATTAAAATTCATGAGCGGTGGACTTTTGGATTGATTTTTCTTGTTCTCCAATTTACGTCTTCGTCTCATTCTACGCTCCAAATCGTTATCCAATTTAGATGCTTCACCCGATGAAAGCGACGAAAGGAACAAGGATGATGAAGAACTTTATGCTGCTGCTCTTTCTTCCTTCGTTCCCATCAAATTGCCACTCCGATTACCTGCAATATTTCTCAAAGACATGAGCGCCAAGAGAAGAACACCGGAAAGAAAACGGTGTTTCCCGGGGAGAGGGGGAAAAGCGGGGGGTCCACGTGGGGCGACGCGCCTGTGAAATGAAACGTCATGGAAATGTGGGTCCCATGCCCGTTCCCTCCTTTCGACGGCGCCGTTACGCGTCCCCGTTGGCACGAGCGCGCTCTCGGTTAAAAAGAAAAGAAAAAGGCAAATGCTGGTTGGCAGTTGGTCGCCATCGGAGGACGCGTGTCGCGGCGACAGCCGCACGAGGGGTTCCGCGGTCACGAGCAGACCTCCTCCCTGTCACGTGCCACCTCATCCACGACCGCCGTCGTGCTTCCCACCCTCGACTTTTATACTTCGATTTTAATCCCCCTTCTTTTTCTGCTCTTTTCGGAGGAGCAACTCAAATAATTATCATCGAGAGGTGAAGAGTTCACGTAAACAACTTGCATGGTGAATCAGCAAAAGGAATACACATTATTTTATATATCTTTTTTATTAGAGAGATCGTTGATGCAAAGACCTGCTGTTTCATTCTAGTTTCTCTGCAATGCCACGCAGTTCCTCGTGCACTGACGCCGGCGATCAAAGAGGACGGCGGCGACGTGATGCCGACGGTGGTGGGTGGTTTGCTGGTGCTGTTATGGTCCTCGGTTCCCGATCAGACGAACAAGGGATGTAAAATAATTAGGAGGAGAAGGATCCCAAACAGTTCCCCGCTAGATATAGATTCCTGCACCAACCAAGTTCTACAGGGGGTATGGCCAATGCTTGCCACACGATCCACCATCATCAATGCACGCCCACCTCGCACGATTCGAGCTTCGCAAACGGGCAACTCCCCGTGCTTTGCAGGTTGTGCAGCTGAGATCACTGTAATTGTCGCTCCTTTTATGGTGGTGTTGTACGTTCTCCTCCATCCCCCATAGCCATCGAAGCCTGGCATGACGTGAGATCCCCGATGCGTCACAACCATGATGATCATGTCACATTACTGCTGCATCTTCTAGTTTAAGACACAAGCGTTTCTTCCGGTTCAAATTACTAATGCCTAATTACATGACTCTCATTTAATGCCAAGATACTGCGATTTCCATGGTAGGTGACGTCCGAATCTGAGGTGATCACAGGAGTCGGTATCGAGTCCATATCAACACAGCCAAATAATTGATGAAGAAGCTATCGGATCACCACCCGTTATGCGTAACCGACAAAGTACACGTCTACCGTCACATATTCGATCAGGACCACGGCCACCTACCGTTGGATCGAAATCCAACGTCGATATCCGTGATCTACATCGGCTCAAATCGGAGGCCCTTTGATGGCGGTGGGGTTTGAGACTCACACCCTTGTCTTCCGCTTTAAGCCAGGCCTCCGATGCAAGTGAGGTATTGCCATGAGCGCCCCCTCCTCCTTGCATACTTCGAGTCAACCTACAATCTCGCGAGAGAAAGAAGGCATGTTGTTGGTGTGCATGTCGTGGTGGCTCGATTAAAAATCGGTGCAGGTCTTGCAAAAGAAAGTAGGCACCCACCATTGTAATTTTAATGGAGAGGAGGAACAGAGGGGGTCGAGTGGTCATTTGACATTTGGAGTGGTGGCCAATTTGGAGGAAGAGAAATATAGAAATGTGAGGACCTGTCCAAAGGGAAGAGGAGGAGGAGGAGGAGGAGGAATAGCGACTTGTTCTCTTTTCTCTGTCTGCTGTCAGTCTC
Organism: Musa itinerans; assembly: GCA_001649415.1. Classification (NCBI taxonomy): domain Eukaryota; kingdom Viridiplantae; phylum Streptophyta; class Magnoliopsida; order Zingiberales; family Musaceae; genus Musa; species Musa itinerans. The sequence goes on from LVTN01000333.1 coordinate 172,626, forward strand.
CAGTTTCTTTTCTTTCTTTCTTCTCCTCTTTTTCTTTCATTTTGTAATGCTCTTTCTCTTCCCTTTCGGAAGGCGATTGCAGGAGGAGGAAGAAAAAGAATTGCAAGAAAGAGAGGGGTGAGATCGGGGAGACAGGGATGGAAGAGTCCTGGAAGAGGTTTTCAACTCCGCAGGAAGACAACGATGTCTTCGTGGTCTAAATCTCTCCTGATCCGTAAGGCATGCAACCTTAGGTAAGAACCTGCACATCTCTGAGCTTAATTACCACCACCACGACGCGAAGACGGACAGGGGAAAGGGATCGGCGAGAGCGAAGATATATATGATCTCTTGAATTCTTCTGATTCTCCATGATTTCTTCTTGTTGGGTTTCTTGTTTTGAACGATTCATGTCTTCCTATGGTTGCAGCTAGCGTAACGTGAATTGGACCGCTATGATGATGAAGAGAGAGAGACCAGCATGGGCATAGCGACACAGCCATCCCAGCTTCCTTTCTCCTACCTCAGCCCACCCAGGGTCCTCACGAAGCCGCTGGCCGGGCCTACTTCTCCGACGTCTATGTCCCAAGGCTTCCACCAAGGCATCTTCAGCTTCTCCGAGGGCTTCGACCGCTCTGCAAGCCAAGAGCAGCAGCAGCACCGCCACCACCACATCCCGCAGCATAGCAGGAGGGACAAGCTAAGGGTGCAAGACCTGGATGTCGCCGGTCACCCGCTGGTCCCGATCGGTGATCAAGGGGATGAGACAAACCTCTACGAATCCGCTGCTGTCGGTGCCGGCAACATGTTGTCGGACATGTTCGATTTCCCGGCTACAGGACCGACGGCAATCGACCTGCACGCTAACCAGATCTCTGGAGGCTATCATTTGCCGCCGAGGCCAGCGGCCATGCCCGGCTTCTCTGGGGACTGGTACGGCCTGAACCGACAGGAAAGCCAGCAGCAGCAGCAACAGCATCCGGTGACAGGTCTGAGCACAGATTCGGCAGCTGCGATGCAACTATTTCTCACGAATCCTCCACTGCAGCCGCCGCCACACCAGCGGAACCCAAGGTCTTCATCTCCATCTCTGCCGGCTCCTCCTCCAACTTTCCACCACCAGCATCAAGGCTTCCGATCCGTCGAAGAGTCTCCCTTTGGTGGAAGAGCGGTGGAAGGCCAAGGTCTGTCGTTGTCTCTTTCTTCATCTCTGCAGCAGCTGGAAATGGCCAAAGCCGATGATCTAAGAGTTAGACAAGCAGCGCTATACCTCAATAACCAACAGCAAAACCAGCAGCAACCGACGTTGCATTTTCAAGGTCATGTCCCAGGCGCTCAAGTTCACGGCCACGGTCAGCAGCTACACATGGGCTATAGCAGCATGGGCGTGGTGAATGTGCTAAGGAACTCCAGATACACAAAGGCGGCGCAGGAGCTACTGGAGGAGTTCTGCAGCGTGGGGAGAGGACAACTGAAAGGGAGTAGGGTAGGGAGACACCGTGGCAGCACATCGAACACTAACCGTAACCCTAGTGGCGGCGGCGGTGGTGGTGCTGGAGGTGGAGGTGCTTCCACCACCTCTTCCAAAGACGTTCCTCCCTTGTCTCCTGCCGACAGATTCGAGCACCAGAGAAAGAAGACCAAGCTCATCTCCATGCTTGACGAGGCACGTATCGATCTATCTTTCCGACCTGCTAGTATGTCTTGGTACCAATAATTTTAGAAAGCTGTCTCTAAATCCACATCCTTTTTACCAGAATTCCAGTAAGCTTTTAGGATTCTTCCTTCGTATACTTGGAGGACAGCCGGTGGCCACATATGTTCTTCTACATTCATACAGTAGGTGGTTGAGTGGATTCACAGGTCAATTTTCACAAGATTTTTTGACACCGGTCGTTGTACTTGACATCTATCTACTCCTAGAGGTGGGGTAGATTACCATTAGGGGTAGTTTCGAAGAAGAACCAATGGCTTATTCTACTCTTCTTTGTTTCTATGATCTCACTGTCCCTCCTGGAAGCACTGCATAAGAAATAGATTGATTCATCAGATCCTTGTATTTCTTTGTGTACATACTGCTGTAAGCCTTTGATTCAGCGTCTGTCACTGTCACCATGCTTTCTTACTGCTACTGATCATGCACCTATCGACCAACTGTTTTGGCATTCCTGAGATCATCTAAATCAACTCCACCTCCCTATCTCTCCATTTCTCTCTTTCATGGAAACTTGGCAGCTATTGTTTGGCATCAGCAGCGAACGTAACCCACATGAACAGGAAGCATGTTGGCTTTCCGCTACTGTGCCTGTGTCGGACCCTTACCTTCCGGAACAAGTTGTTTATAGCATCTGTGGCCACCGTATCGTACACTACTCTCCAATTACATATATCATCGTAGCAGCCGCATGTCACAAGAGGATAATTAATTATTGTACTTCCTTCGTGTAATTACTGCAGCTAATTTGGTTTTGATCTTTTGCTTCCTTCCATATATTTCGTCTAGCATAGTGAAACAGTACATAAAAATGAACGAGCAAGGAAATTACTACAAGGGGAATGAATCATGGTGTTCTGTGTGCTCCCATCTTCCCAGGTGGACAGAAGATACAACCACTACTCTGATCAAATGCAGATGGTGGTGAATTCCTTCGACTCGGTGATGGGGTTCGGATCTGCAACCCCGTACACAGCTCTAGCTCAGAAGGCTATGTCGCGGCACTTCCGGTGCCTCAAGGATGCCATTGCCGCACAATTGAAGCAAACATGCGAGCTCCTTGGCGATAAAGAAGGCGCGAGTAGCTCCGGCGTCACCAAGGGAGAAACCCCGAGGCTTCGGATGCTGGATCAGAGCTTACGGCAGCAACGGGCATTCAATCAGATGGGTGTGATGGAGCAAGAAGCTTGGAGGCCTCAGCGAGGATTGCCGGAGCGTTCGGTCAGTATCTTGAGGGGTTGGCTGTTCGAGCACTTCCTTCACCCGTGAGTCTATCTTCTCTTGTCACCTTACTATGGGATTCTTATGCTAAGCATCATTCTCCTCTTCCCCCTGCACCTCCTCTAACATGAATAAACCCTAGTAATTAGCATAGTGACAATGTTCCACTTCCTTCTCAGTTTTGAGTGATTATAACACGGATATTTAATTAGACTAAAAGCTTGGAAGTAGAGTTATTCCTGCATTCCATGCTGCCTGCATGCTTGCTTCTCTTCATGCACAAGAGTTGTCGTTCACTTGAAACCTCTCTCGGTCATGTTGCTCTGTGTGTGTGTGTGTGTGTGTGTGTGTGTGTGTGTGTGTGTGTGTGTGTGTGAGAGAGAGAGAGAGAGAGAGAGAGAGAGAGAGAGAGAGAGCACAGCACGGAGCACTTTCTTTTCTTTATTCCTCTACTACTACTACTACTACTATCTGTAGTTATAGGAATCAATGATTGTCACTTTCCATAGAGTGGTTTGCTTTTATCAAGAACTCAGAACTGCATTGTCCTTTTAATCTGGGTTTACTTTTATCAAGAATTCAGCACTAGGTTGTCCATAAGTGTAGTCCTTGCAGCAGCAAAGCTGCACAAAAGCTTCACTGTTTGTCCCATCCTTTTCATTCATTGGAATACTATGACAGCAAGACTCATAAATGACATTTACTGGTTCATGACCATAAGTATGTGGTGATTAAGGATGGTCACTGTAGGTTTTTTAAGATTCCTTCTGATCATGTCATTCTCGACGGTCTTCCTTTTGTTTCTCAGGTATCCCAGTGATGCAGATAAGCATTTGTTGGCGAGGCAGACAGGGCTATCCAGAAATCAGGTCCGTCATCTTCTCCCACGATGATAAGAAACGCATCAGCTTTCGGATTCCATGAATTCCGACCAAGAAAATAATATCTCTTCCATGATCCCGTCGAAACTCTCCCTTGCATTATTTTGGTGTTATTTCCTATCTAGACTCTGTTGAACTGTCAAAGAACCCTCGAAGAACATTAAGATAACAAGATATATGCAGTACTTGCGGATCAGATCCACTTTAATTGGATTAAACTTAGGCTCTTTTTGTTTGAACTTTGTTTCGGTCAACTAGGGTTCATGTTTTCTGCACCTCATAATCGAATTCAGAGCAATAAAAACTGATCGTTATACTTGTGGATCAGGTCTCCAACTGGTTCATTAATGCAAGGGTGAGGCTATGGAAACCAATGGTGGAAGAGATGTACACGCAGGAGTCCAAGGACGAGGAGGAAAGAGAGAGTGAAACAAGCCAACAAAGAACACGATCACCAATGCAACAGCAGCAAGAACTCAGACCGGAAACCAATGCCACATCCGAAAGTGAAGCCTCTCCCAGCACGTCTTCCATCACCCAGCGCAATCATCGGCTGGCGTCCTCCTCCGACAACCCACCGCCGGGTCTGTCTGCGACTCACCAATCAACAGGCGCAGTGGACGACAGCGTCCTCATCGGCGATATGTACCACCACTACGGGGTTGCCGCCACCTCTGCTTTGGGCCCGGCTGCAGGAATGAGGTTCGGAGCCGCCGGAGATGTGTCGCTCACGCTCGGGCTACGGCATGCCGGCGGCAGTACGTCCGAGAAGAGCCGGTTCTCAGCTAGGGACTTTGGCGGCTGTTAATTCCACCAAAAGGGTTCGAGGTGAACACGATCCAAAGGAAACATAAGATTAGCTGAGAAGATCCTAAGTCGGCCACTGTAACCTTCTTGGATTTGCAACAAATATATAGCAAGAACATAGGAATCTATGGTATAGAATTATTTTGCAGGTTTTTTCCCTTCTTTATCATTTCTCTCTGTATCTAAGAACACATGTCGGTGTTGGGGAATAACTACAAGAATACGGATTGGTGACATTACTGTGTTTCTTTTGGTTCTGTATACTGTTTCATTGCCATGGTTTGCTCACCACCGAGGTGGCCGCCCATTGATTTCAGGACGCTTTGGGGAGCCATGATTGAGCCATTAATGCTCGAAATAGTGGTTGATGGATGAGGGAAAAATGAGAGGGTGATTGCGTGAGTCGTGTGGCACGCCAGATGGACGATGGGGCTCTTTTTCTGGGACCTCATTCTGGACCATCTATGGCTTTAACTGGCAATTGGACACAAAAGATTTAATGGAAGATGACTCCTTGTGCACAATATATCGCTGCAAATGTCAAAGAAAAAGAATCCAAAGTTCCATGTCTTCATCTATATTGATGTGAATTCAATTAAGCTCTTTGCATTAATAATCACCCGAGTAAGACAATCGATCATCAGTGGTGATGCTAATTAACGAACAGGCTGTTCTATCTCTGAGGATGCCACTTTTGTTGCAGGATAAGCGATCATAGCATCAAGATGGGTGACATGGAGAAAGAATCGACGTGATATGTCCTCAAAATTCCATCATCTTTCTCGTTCTATGTACATGGTGAACAGTTCCTCGGAGAACAAACATCACACATCAGCCACCACAGAGGAGGCCACGAGAAAGCAACCAAAACTGGTACCATTCATATGCATCAGCTTCCGCCTCCTTCAAATGGGCGCAAAACGGTCCATGAGCATGAAGACGGCAGCCTCGGAGAAGGCCACGCCATGGACCGCCTTGTCCGCGGCCGCTGCTTCGCTCTTACTCGACGGACGCTTCTTCTCCTCCTCTCTTCTTAGCTGCGCCGTTGCAGACTGGGAACTGGATTTGGCGTTCTTCTCCCTCAGCCTGGCGAACTCGTACGTCCATATATCGACGACGCTCGACATCTTCTTCCCTGCGATTCCAATACTTCTCTATCCTAAGCAAACGAGGAAGGCGGAAGATTGAGCTTAGAGAATCGATGGGAAGCGAGAGGAACGAACGAACGGGAGGCAATTATAAAGAGGAGGAAATCAGTGGGCTTGCTACTCTTTCCGGGGCTTCGAGGGTGTCACAAGTCCGTGGGCTGAGCCCCTAGAAAGGGTGAGAACCGTTCGCCCGCCATTCGCGCATCGCACACAGAATGCCAGGGATCGACGTGCGTCGGTCTCACAGGAATGCGGCTACCTATGCAACAGGGTCATCTACTAGAATTCGTCGCTTTTACTTCTCCCAGACGAGGATAAGTCTTCTCGTTGAATTGATTTCGTTAGGTTTTATGTCGTCTCGTGAAGATTCTTATATGATAAATTTATTATTATTAAGTTAAGCATTTGAATCAGAACCATCCAAATTAACATACCAATTATGAGATATGGGAGACTAGAAAAAGGCAATAAATAAAACAGGGATCCAATAATAAATTTACTAATAATAACATACTAATATTTTACTTGTATAATATTTCAATTTAATTCTACAGTGAATTAACGGATATACTATCAATAACCTATGTGTAACCCATCTAAATTCATGATTCATATTAACGAATGATATGTTGAATTGAATAATATATTATGAAATAGATAAATTTCATTCAATGAGTTGATAAGTTTAAGTATTTATATAGGTTTTTAGATAGAAATTTCTCTCAATCATGCAATAATGAAATTATGCATTCAAATCAATTACTCAAATATGTGATAGAGGAGAATCATAATGGTTTAGGACAACGGTGCCATTGACACTTTAAAGGAAAAAGAGAGAGAGAATTAACAAGATACGTGAAGATGAAATGGTGCCATTGGTACTTTAGAGGAAGAAGATAATAATGAAATTATGCACTCAAATCAATTACTCAAATCCGTGATGGAGGAGAAGCATAATGGGTTAGGACAATGGTGCCATTGGTACTTTAGAGGAAGAAGAGAGAATTAGCAGGATAGTCTAACGATCGGAGCATAAGAAGGCATATAACAAGAACAATTAATGAAAGGGTCGGATCTGTGAGCAAGATACTATGATGATTAGAGAGAAATAGAGGCACAATAATTGGTGTCAGATTAGATCGACAAATAGTGTTAATGGCTATAGATTTGCGAGTAGTATTGGCATAGGAGAATGATTGTCGAGTTCGACAATGATAAATTAATAGAGAAGAGAACTTACTATCGTCAAAAAAAATTTGCTCAACGCAAAGGAAGCTCTAATACCATATTGAATCGAAGAATTTTGCTCGACGCAAAGGAAGCTCTAATACCATGTTGAATCGAAGAATATATTATCAAAGGGATAAATTTCATTCGAGATGACAAGTATTTATATAAATTTTTTAAAAATATTTAATCATTCACTCGAATCAAATTATTTAATCACTCGAATCATACAATTGATCTGATTCAAGATATAAAAAATATAAGATTGTATACAGATCAATTACTCAAATTAGTTCAATTATACAAATATGTGATTAGATCAATTATTCAAATCCATGATTAATCCTTAAATCATAGATTAATTAGATTGATTAAGAAAAATATTAGATTGATCGAGGATATAAAAAATAAAAGATTGTATAGAATATCATTGCATTGCATGTACCTCTATGATGATCTTCTATTATGATCAATAATAATTTATGATATAAAATTTATAAAAAAAATATTGTTGGCCATACATCGTGAGAGGTTTAGATCATCTGGTTGCTGCTCGACATACTACATGGCAATTTTCTGCAAAGCTCGGTCAGACCACCTATTGGCAGGAGTGGAAAGGCCTCGTTCAATTCCTGCTTTAAGTGGGATTCTTTCCACTTTTCAAGTGCTAGTATCATAATCACATGTATTTCCACTTTGCAGAGTGCCCAGCAATCAGATAGAGAGATCAACAACCCATAGAGATGTATACAGAGATAGATATCTATATACAATGACTCTGAGCTCTTCTTAGCAGCAGCAGTTTTGCGGGCGCACTCCAACCTATGGGCTGACGCAGTCGACGAGCATGGACACGGCAGCTTCCGTGAAAGGCAAAGGCAGCGAGGGGCGAGGCTTGATCCTGATCGCCTGGCTCAAAGGAAGCTCCTGCGGCTCACCGCTTCCCTCCATCTCCATTTCCATCTCCATCTCCATCTCCGCCTTCGGTCTCGAACTCCCTGAGAAGGCAGCACGACCCTTCTCCCGAAGCTTCGCGAGCTCGGCCGTCCATGTATCCACCAAGTTGGACATTGTGAGCAGAGACCGCAGCAACGACGACGATGTCTGACAAGCGACAGTGCAAGGGGAAGAAACAACACCAAGAGGAACAACTTACGATGGAAGGATGAGGCGTCGGGAGGTTGATAAGGAGCAGCAGACGAGCTTATCCATTCCAAAACCAGGGCCGTTGGAATCCTGGGAGCCGCCGGTCCATGGGAGGGAGCCCGCAGCTTCATGAGAGCCCGAGGTATATGGTGGCATCATAGCCATTACAGAACGAGTCTTCCTTTTGTGCATCACATCACATCACATCACATCCATCATCGATCTCTCTCTCTCTCTCTCTCTCGCGTCTTCTGATCCTTTCAGTTTTCGGTAAATATAAAAAAGTGGTTAAATTGTCTTAAAATTAGATTCAAGTGGTTGTAAACTGAAGAAAAATCCAGACCGTCGGATCGGCGGAGCCTCCTAAAGACTAAGTCATGTGCTTTATCCACGTGTCTTAGCTTGGCGCGTTGGATCAGGTCAGGCACTCCTTGATCACCCTCCATCCAACGCCAAAAGATTACACAGAAGTAGGCCACCTGCACCGCCTCATGGGGAAGCAGGAGAAGGGAACGAGTGATACAGATGGATCCTTCTCGTGAACGCCTAAGGCGGATAGGAGGTGGGCGAGAAGGGATCGGTAGCGAATCGATCGGGTAGATCTAAGCCCTACCGAATGGAGGAGGAGGTGGGTGAGAAGAGTCCTCGCAAGAATCAGGAAGACAAGCCGGAAGGGGGCGGCGGCGGCGGAGGATGGGGCGGCTGGGGCATCTCTTCTTTCTCCATGTTCTCGGATCTACATAAGGCCGCGGAAGAGATCTCCAAAAATGTACATGATCTCTTGCCGTTTCTTATTCGATTAATTTGTCTACTGTTACATCCTAAAACGAAGCGAATTTGGTAAAAGGATTGTCCTTGTTTGGGATCAGGCAGTTGAAGTGGTCAAGAATGCGGCCAAAGGCATCACTGAACTGGAGATTGCGGATTCTGATTCTGAATCGGCTGATGAGGTTGCGAAGAAGGGACCCGAAGGGGGAGAAGTAGAAGAAAAGGAGGAGGAGGAGGAGGAGAGTGAGGAGGATAGGCTTCGCAAGTCCGCGCTTGATAAACTGGAGAAAGCCAGTGAGGATTCTCTGTTCGGTCAGGTGAGTCAATAAAACAGAAGATTGGAGATCCACTGCAGTGGTTTTAGGTGACTTCTTATTGAGATACATGTGTTCTTATTAACTTTTACATCTTTTAGGAACGATGAAGTCGTTGTTATATATTGCTTCCTGTCCTTTGGTGGTGATTCTTTAACATTCTCGTTTTTGTGGCATCTAGGGTCTCAAGGTGCTCGATAGTTCGGTGGAAACTTTTGCTTCGGGAGCTTGGAGTGCATTGGGTGGTGCTTGGAAAGGGGGTTCAACTCTGGTCAGCAGGTATGCAATGTCATTTCTTTTGTATCTAGCCATTCTGCAATACAATTTACTCCATTGAGTATGTTATATATTACGTATTCTCCAAAGCGGAGAAACGTCTCTGTTAAAGAGATGTGATAAATATGTGGATTGTGCATTTTTAAACACCTACCGCTCCGTAGCTCTATTGTCCCTGATTGGTCTACTGCATCAACTTCTAGAGGATCTGTACTTTCTTACAGTAATCCTGTAAAGTCTGTACATGTTAGTGGACTAACCTGATTGGTGTGTCCTAATTGATACAAAGGGCCTGCATTACATGATGTACCACATTGTAAAGTTTGCCGGTACTTTTGCCCACTATTGTTTAATCCTTTGCAGTCGTTACAGTCTAAGTGTCACATTTGGATAAATTTACTTCTGTTGAAAAATTATTTTGTCGGGCCTTGGTGTAACCCAATCTATTATTAACCTAGCCCTTCATTTGGAGAATGATTGACAATTGGCTTTAGGCACATCATATGCTAAGTATTAGGAATGTTGGTTATGAATTTTTATTTCGTGGCTGAGGTTACAATTGTCAGTAGTCAAACTTCTATTTGCTTTTGATTACCTTTCATGTTCAATCTAGCTGGTTATGGCTGCAAGTTATTCGGAAATTTTTAAATGCAAAATATATTATTAGCATATATTCTGTCTTAGAGGAACAGTTTCTGGATAGGTTCTACTTTTGGAGCTAATCAGTTTTCACTAGTACCTTGTATGCTGCAATCGCTACTTTCTTAAACTGTGAAACTATATGGGTTTTGTACATTGATTTTTCAGTAAATTTAACCATTTATCATCAAGCTGTCTTTCAGGTTGGAACATTCTGCGGTGAGTCTAGCTGATGCCATTCAGCATGGAAACCTTCCTGGCCAAACCCCATCAATTATAGAGGTTTTTCAATTAACAGATACAGTGACATGTATCACTAGTGTTTGCTCTCTCTCTCTCTCTCTCTCTCTCTCTATCTAGGTTGATCCTTTCATTCTTGTTTTTTTGCAATATAGACTGGGAGGACTTTTACAACTAAGGGCATAGAAGTTCTTGAGCGGGTTGGAAAAGAAGCCATAGAGTTGCTCATTGCAGAGACTGGTCTTGAAGTTGAGAAAGATCCTGGTGAGGTTGACCCTCAAGATGATGAGGAGCAGTTTGAGGAAGTTACATTTGACAGGTGCTTTTACATTTATGGAGGTCCTGATCTGCTTGAGGTACAGTTTCTGTAGGTTTCTTACCAGCTGTGGTTGACTCTTCCTAATGTTCACTGAATATTTGGATGCAGGAATTGGAAGCATTGTCAAGCCATCATGCTTTGTTATTTAACAGAAAAAAGGCAAAACTTTTGGCAGAACAGAAATCTCTTTATGACGCTAAACTGCAACAGATCCAACAAATCTTCAGTCTGGGCACTGATGTTGAAGAAAATGAAGTAGATTCAGACAAAGGAAAGAATATCGAGTCATTAGGTGGTGACAATGATGTTGAGATGATAAGGTTGCGTGACTCAAGTGTCAGGAGGGCTGCTGAAATTGCTTCAGGGTAATACAAACAGACCGATCAATGGATAACGTATCGACAATCTGTTGCTAATAAATTCACTTGATATTGTTTTTTTGCTTAACTCAAATTCATGCTAGTTAACTGATTTTTTCATGTAATTGCACCTATCGATTACATTTAATGCCCTGCAAAATTGAAAATTATGGCTTATTAAAAGCAGCATGCGATTGCAGGTATCCAATCTGAATTTCATCTGCTGACCATATCTAAACAATGATACTTAGAATACAGGAAGTAACAAGGAAATTTCGTTAGGCATGGAAATGACATGGGTGCACATTGCAGTGTCTCTTTCTGCATTCCTTCTAGTGTTGAATCTTACTGGCTATTCCCTGGAAGTCATGTTAAGCTTTGATTCATGCGTTTGATACGCCTATTATTTTGATATTCTACATTGATAAAGATATGTGTTGACAATGGAAATATGACTGTGGTGTTAATGCACAAGAAATATTACAAAAGATTATCGGTAGAATATGTTCTCTTTTTTCATGATTATGCATCTCGATCTGTCATGTTCATCGTGCTTTGTTTCACACTCAATATTTTGTTGCAATACTCACTGTGAAAATCGCCACATGTTGAGTTGACTGGAATTCAACTAGCAAAATGCTCGAAAGTGCATGGTGAGTGATTCAATAATGTGCTGAAAGGTCCAGATGCTCTCACCGAGGCCTTTTGCCCGTAACAAAATATTTATTCTCTCTGTTGGATGTGCATGATCAAAAGAAAACTAAAGTTAAGGACAACCAGTAATTATGAGAAGGGACCAATGAGTGCTCGAAAAGCACGGGGATCGGGGATCTTCATGGTCATGCTAGCTTTCTGTTTAGTTTATTTTCAATTTGTACAAGTTCAGCACATTAAATATGACTGTTGATTACAAGTAAAATAAGCTTTCTCTAATGGTTGCTTTTGAACTTACTTTTAATGTGCTTACTGACTGACTTAAGATTCTTTGTTTCTTTCTCAAGAATTTCCTTCTTTGTGTGATGTCTGGTGTCACTTGTGAAGTCTGTTTTTGTTGCCTATGTATTGGCTACCTTAGCATCTCATTTTTTATTTGTTTTACAATCTCAAACGATGGTGTTGTTTGTAGTTTTTTGGTTCTTATGACATAGGATTTCCCCTGTTTAGGTGCATTATGTGATAGTTTCAAACGTACAACTTACGGAAGCAACTCATGAATTCCAAACTATTTGCATCAAATTGTCAAACAAATTTCAAATGACACCATGAAAAATTATAGTATCTGACAGATGTACATATTCCTATTTGTCAATTTCCTTAGATTTGAGAACGCAAAGTCGGCTTTGAGATTTTTCTCATAATTAAGGATATTGTGGACATGATCCAATTATGTAGTTGATGTTCTTTGCTTATCTTTGATGCTCAATGTTGTTGTACCAATATACTTGCATAGGCAAGCCAGACTGATATTCATAATCTTATCTTGCTCAAGAGAGTACTACTATGTTGATTCAGACACCATATGCTATCTTTTGATGAGCTAATATATTTCATAAACACCTTCAGAGTGGTTCATAAATTCATTTAGGCTGGTAGTTAATTCACTCCTAATCAGTAATAATTAGATTTGAACTTCTTTCTTTAAGCCCTTCAGATGGCAGGTAAATAGTGTGGCATTGTATGTTCAGTTCTAAAGGACAAATCAGATGTTCCCAGCAAAATTTTCTTTTCGATAACAATGTGTCTTTGATTAATTTCATAATTTACCTACTTCGGTGATCTCATCTTACAAGTTACGAACATGTACAAAGCGGACAATCTTCTCAGAGTATTTGAAGCTTGCTTCCAATTTGCTTATTTTAGCTATTAGTTTTACATTGCTGTGCTGTTAATGGCATGTTTACATTTTTCTATTGATTGTTCATTCATTGTGTATTAGCATATCATCATTTCTTCGTGTACTTTGAAAATGGCAACCTCATTGAGCCTGAAGTAGCGATTAGCTATTATATCACATCCTGCTAATTTAAGTATTCCAGAAGGTTAAATTTGCTTGCCCTTCTTTTTTGATTATTATGGTAATTACTTGTGCAGGTTCACATCCGCTCTCGGGGGACTCTCTGCAAATGATGCAATTCAACGAGCTACTGATAGACTCGAGACAATTCACTCAGAGTGTATCCATGTACAGATAATATGGTTAACTATATTTTATTTAGTACTTCTGTATTGTACTAAGTTACTGATTCATTGCATTTTGAATGCAGAGACTGTCAGAACTCTGTTGTTCTGCAGTATCTCAACTTCTATTTCTTGGAAAATCGGTCATCTCTAGTGCAAACAAAGGAAGGAGCGAAGAGATAGACGGAGATATCCCAAAGATTGATTGGCCTGAAGACCCTCTCTCAAAAGCTAAGATTATCAGATACAAGGCCAAGTCGATATCTGCAGACGTGGAAACAGTTTCAAAAAGTTTTATCACAGGTGAGTGTTACAAGTACGAGTTCAATTGAGTTGTTTATTATACCTGTTGTTTGTGCTTTCTTTGAGAGAACAATCACTAGTAAAATTCTTTTTCTGCTTATGCACTAAAACCTCAGGACAAATTGTCTTGTAAATGCTTTCAATAATGAACAAGTGCGACGATATATTTCTCTTTCAAGGAGTTCTTTTTTCTGATATAAATTGCTGCTAACCATCGAGACAGACTAATAGTTACGGAAGCAGATGCTAAGTAGCACAAATAGCATCACCAACTTGTACTCTCTTTTGATTTATTAACTTTTTCTCTCCTGCCAGAATGATCTAAATAAGGTAGCTATTTCCTTGCTCCATTCTGGAATGGAGTGGACTTTTTCTAATAACATTTATGGGTGTTATTTTTGTAGGAACCTCAGACATAGTAGAAGCTTTCTTGGCAACCATACAAAGTGTTTCTTCTGATAAACAAGATGGTGTCCCACGCTCTGTGGTACAGGAAAAGGCAAATGCTATTACGGACCATCTCCGAGCTGATGGAACCAGTGCTGTCGAGAAGATTCAGGATGCTGTGCAGTTCCTGGCGTATCTACTTCTCTCTACATCCATGCCAACCGTATGATATTCCTCACACTGGCGTATGTGGTTCTCTATTGATGTCTGTACATGGTGTAGTTAGCCACATTGGATTCAGTTGGATTCCTCATACTGACTGGCTTCCAGTTGTAGATTATGCTTCTGCATGGTTTTGTCGTTCTTTAAATCTTGTTATGGTTTGTGATTGTTGCGCTAACTATTCAATCTTGATGATTTGTTTGAGACAAAACTGATGAAAAGATATGGTCAATATATTGATCTCATATGGTGGATTATTTGGTGTCCGAAACACTCATGGATCGTTAGTTTATTGAACTTATGGCAGAATAATAATCGTGAATACTAAGTCATCTTAAGATTATATGGTCATTATTGTCAATTAATCGGGATTCCACATTTTCTCTCATGTGGCATAATATATTTACGGATCATGTTTCTGGTCGGCGGGGTAGGCGAAGTGATCTCAATACATCTAACGTTTTATACAGAATCTATCAAGCCTGACTTCATCATAAGTAAACGTCCGACATGATAAAACACCAGAAGCTACTGCGACGAACATTCCCCTGTTGACCCTCGAAATGATGTGCAGGAGCTTAGTTAGGCTTAAAGAACTTAAGCTGGATCCCGCTGTTGACCATGCTCCAAACACCACCTACAGAGAAAGCTAAGCTGAAAGCCATGCCGACGATGCCCAGGCTCCAGTTGAGATACCAGTCGAAGCTGAACCTTGGAGGCTGCTTCATGCGAATCCACATGAAACAAGGGTAAGCAAACGTGACCGGTAGAGAGAGTCCACCCAACAGCCCAGCGAGGCTCGAGAGGAACGGAAGTGCCACTCCGACGAAGCAGGAGATGAGGCCGTAGAAGACTCGGAAGCCGGATCGGACCCAGATGGAGCAGGGCCGGTTGGTTCGACTCGTGTAACCCGCTTCGAAGCTGTCGAACACCGGCATGGAGTATATCTGGAAACTGGTGAGGCAGTGGAACACAACCAACAGAAATGTTGTGGCCAGAAGTCCCCTGGGGATATCACGACTGTGGAATGCGTATAGAGCATTGAGTATTCCTCCTGCTGGCATCTGGAAGAGAGATCAATGGGATTATACATTTCGATACTCGCCAACCTGCGGCGTGTTAAAGCCTCGACATCTACTCACCAGGTTTCCATACGCCCAGAAGCCTCCGATGGCAATGGGGAAGAAGCACATGGCTATCAGCAGGTAAGCGACTTTGGCTCCTCTCCACATTGGAACATGCGCAGGATGCTTGAAGGTCGACGGCATCGTTGCCTGGAGATCACGCAACAGCAGTAAGTCCATAAACCTTTCGAAAGCAATTACGGCATCGAGGGAGTCGGACGACCTGAATCTCCAACGCAAGGTTGTGTCCTCTGAATGCATATGCTATTATGCCGAGAGCATTCGAGACCGAGTAAGCTGCTGCCCCCAAGGAAGGGGATGACAGGGGCTGATAAGAGACGGAAGGTGGCCTTTCTTGGCCAACGGAGAGTAGCCAAGCCATGCAAGTGTAAGTGATTGCTGTGAGAGCTCCGATGAGAGAGAGGCCAGCGATGGAGTTGAGATTTGGGAGCTGAGACAGGACGATGCACAGAAACGTAAACACTAGATACCATTCCACGGTCGAAAGCGGGTTCGATGAACACAGAGATCCACAGACTATCTGGAAGAAGAGCTTCAAGGTTTCCCCTCCGATCAGAATCAGTGCTGCTGCAGTCCCTGCTGATAAGTATATTGTCGGGAACAAAGCCAGCCAAACACCAAACCTTTCTCCTGAACAAAGAGATAGTTTAGTCATTAGCAGTGCAAAAGATCAGGGACAAACAATTCAGAAGGAAGAAGAAGAAGAAGAAGAAGAGTGGTCTCACCAAATGCAGCCTGTGCAAGTTCCACATATCGATTGTATCTTCTACCAGGTAGAGCTTCATGTAGCTCAACCAGAATCCAGAGAGTGTAAAGTTGCCAAAAGTAGGCAACGGTCAGAGCTATTATCCCCCAACTCCTGCAGTCCAAGAGATGAAACTTAGAATGGCTCACCTTTGACATCAAACCATTTCTATTCGCTGTGAACTCTTCTATTAAAACAAAGCTTTCTTCTCTCATGTAAGCTACAAAAAAGATGTGCAATTTGTCATTAGAACTCACTCAACACACAATAACTCTGTCTTAGAACTCCGAGCTAAGCCTCAGATCGATGCTGAACTCTCACCAACTACTTACAAGAGCTACAGTCATGTAGGCAACTGTAGGAGGTGATCTTTGGAGTGTAATAAGGCTACATCAAAGCAGCTAAAAAGTACAAGAAATCCAATTCTATTGTATTTTCATCCATCTCATTCAACTCGTGACGACTTTAAGCTGATGACAGCACGCAATCAGACCCATCACATCTATCCTACAGTAAAATTAGGCATCGTTCACCATCTACCATGGAGCATCAATTTACCGGGTGACTTCTCTTGCTCATGCACATAATGTGCTGAACCGATCTACCGCTTCTCACCATGCATGCCTAAGGCCATGTGATGGATGGAAGTTCATGTTGTGTTCAGCAGCAGAGAAGCCTGATGATGGAAGCAGGAAAGAAATGGAAAGCATTAAGCGGATGGAGAAGAGAAGAGGGGGGGAGGGAGAGAAGGTGACCATCCGAGGAAGGCGAATGCGACGGGGAGGAGGAGAGCCTGGAAGCCGATGCCGGCGTTGAGGTTGTGGAACGCGGCGTAGTGGGCGTTGCCGTGGCGGGACTCGGTGATGGGGAGCCATGCGTCCTGGGGGTTGAGCTTCGTCAGGTGGCCCACCTCCTCCAAGTATCCCCGTAGATTCACCAGCACGCGCTTCATCGGCGTCCCCAACGCCGACGACGTCGACGGGCTCAGGAACCGCGGCGATGCCGTGCCCGACTTGGCCGAGACGGGCTCCCCTTCGCCACCGCGCGACCGCTGGCCCGTCGGGGTCACCGCTCCCGGCGTGGAGGCCCCCCGAGGGCTCGCCGGGATCGAGACCAGCTCCGGCTCCAGCCCCTGCGACGTCCCCATTCCCCTTTCCTCCATTTGTCTCAGAACGAAAGAGCGCTGTGAGAAGAGAGCGGAACGCGGGTAAAGGTTAATAAAGGTATTCTAATTTCTTATACGAAATGACCAAATCGTCCGTCTATGAAATGGATGATATGTTACGTGCATATAATACACGTACGGACATTTTAGTTCAGGTCATGTCAACTCTGGTCTGAATTAGCATTCATTAGAATCAACGTGACATGTTTTTGATCAGCTTAAGATCTTGGTCAATTCAACCCAAAGTAGCAGTTATTTAAACTCGATTTGGTAGTACAGAATTCTTTAAGCTAATTGTGGTTTCATTCGTGTACCCATTAGGACAGCCATCGGCCAATTCTTTACGTCGCAGAGTTGACTTGGTGGACACAGAATCTGAGAGGAGATCTGACATCACGCAACCTGTTTTAATGGTCAATTCTATTTATGATTATTAATAATAGAATGAGAATAGATAATACACCCCGTTAATTTTATATACGAACTCATGTCGATTAATGTGATTCTCTATTTAAATGACGTTCTGAATAAAGCATATTAATGCATATCAAATTCTACAAGAGGATGTATACTTGATGGTGAATGGTTTGTATACCGATGTCGTGGAGGCACATTTAGATCGAGTTGGTGCATCATATATCCTGGCTATAATTTAGACGCATGGAGTGAGTTATCGACAAGTCAGCATGGACAAACAGCCGGCCAAACAGGGAAATGCTCGTAGATATGGTCCTGACCGAGATGAACCTCCAAACAATTAAGTGAAGGCAATAATGCGTGTACAATTTTTCAAGTAGCTGACATGATTTATTTATTCGGGTTTTAAATGTGCAAGATACGGAATTTTGTCTGCATAGCAAGAGAGCTCCCAAGAAACTTCCTAACCCGGTGGTTAAGGCATGGAGTAAATATTGCGCAATAGTTATAGTAGATTTTGAGTATTTAACATGGCGTCGAGTGTTGATCAAGTGGAGATAATATCGATAATCATTCACCTGTCATTTTCCGTATCAATAGTATTTTTAAAAAATATAAATTATAATTAAATTTGCAACCTAAAAAATGATATTTTTGTTACTATATTTTTCACCATGAGGAAAAGTTCAAGCAGACGAGGGTGGATGATTCACTGCAGCAGGCCCCCAAGTGTAACGTCTAAAGAAAAAGTGCTGCAGCAGGTCTCCTTCACTTCCCTTGAAAGACGTAGAGCCAAAATGGCAATTAAGTTACCACGACGAGTACTTCCCACCGTCGACGCTGGTATTGGCAATGTCTTATAGACTGACACTGGAAGATCTGCGCTGCCCCAGCTTCCGTGAACGCGTCGTCCTGAGCGCACAGGATGTAGACTTGCTTCCAGGGTGGCCACTGTGAGATCCTTTGGGGCATTCATGCAAACATATGTTGGACAAGGATTACGTAGTACGTATTGCGGAGCACGCAGACACGGATGTACACATCCCTGGAACGGACGATGCTGGTAAGGCTTCGACGAATCCATTCAAGGTTGTGGCGGCAGGTCCTCTCTGCGCGATTGAGATGCTTATATCGCCTCCCAAACTCGAAGAAGACCTGTAATCGTGGGATCCAATTTCCACTGAAACAACCGACCACGTCAAGCACATTCATCCGCCGGTGGTCGGGCAAGAGTCGTGTCAGTACTCCTTCCCACCTCGACACCTCGACGGACCGACGTTATTGATTGCAGGTGTTACATATGGAGGCGTGGCCCGCTAGGAGGAATTGTAAATGGGCCAAACATTGACGGGAGAACGTTGGGGCTCACCAACATTGACGGCAAAGGCCGACTCGTGGGTCGATCCACATGTTTGGCACCGCCTCATTCCAACGGACGAGTGAGCCGCATCTGTCAACCCAACCTTCTTTCTTTGCGCGGTGTGCGTGTCGTGATTCTTCTCCTCTTTAGAGAAACCAACGGCCGACGATGGTCCCTCGTAATGGAGGATCGCCACCTCCTCCAGTCTCCGCGCCGCCGCTGAAGACACCAACGAGACCAGCCCGAGTAGCCGCAGCCGCCGGCTGTGGTCCGCGATGGTGCATGAGGACGGGGCGGACGGGGAGCTGCATCAGCACAGGTGCCTGGGCGGCCTAGTCGTCGGCAGCTACTGCCACGACGTCCTCTTTCGCGACGGCGTCCCCGTCGGCGAGACCCTCGGCGGCGCCGCCGCCTTTGTCTCCAACGTCCTCGACGGCCTCACCTCATCCCCTCCCCTCTACGTCGCCAAGGTCGGCGCCGACTTCGCCTATGCCGCCCCCCACTTGCCCCTCCTCGCCGCCCCCTCCGCACCCACCACCCTCTTTCACGCCCACTTTCCACCCGCCTCCGCCGTCGGAAGGTACCACGGCGATCGTGTTCTTCGGCGTCTCCGAACGTGCGACCCGATCTACGCCTCCGACCTCCCCGACGACGCCCGGTTCGACTTCGGCCTTGCGGTCGGCGTCGCCGGGGAGATCCTTCCAGAGACCCTCGCCCGCATGATCGACCTCTGCCGTGTCGTCCTCGTCGACGCCCAGGGGATGATCCGGTCCTTCGATCCGATCGATGGCACCGTCCGGCTCCTGCCACTCAGGAGCTCCGGATTCTTCCACCTCCTCCCGCGAATTGGGTTCCTCAAAGCCTCCGCGGAGGAGGCGCCCTTCGTGGACGTCGAGGAGGCGCGGAAGTGGTGCTGCGTCATCGTGACCCATGGGAAGGACGGGTGCCGAGTCTACTGGAAGAACGGGGAGCTTCGCGTATCCCCGTTCCTAGCAGAGGAGGTCGATCCCACGGGCGCAGGTGATGGTTTCTTGGGTGGATTTGTCGCTGGGTTGATTTGGGGGCTGGCGGTGCCGGATGCGGCGCTCCTAGGGAACTTTTTTGGTTCGCTCACTGTTACGCAGATTGGGGTTCCCAAATTTGACCAGAGGATGTTGCAGGTTTGTCTTCTCGCCCTTTTTCTGATTCTTGATTGTTCATTAGAACCATATGTCCCTTGCGTACTTTTCTAGGTTACTTCTTCCTCTGCAAGCTGTTGGCTTTTAAGTGCTTATACCGTGTATCATTACTTGGTGGATTCAGATTGAAAGTCCAGTTTTACTAATCTTGTCTCGACGTTAATTATATATGAAGCAGATGGTGGGTAATCAGATAAATTAGAGACAATGTAGTGTGTTTCCTTGAAGAACAAGATTAGAAGGTGCAACGAAGGTCATAAATTGCTTTTGATCATTTTGGATTTCATCTTTCTCTCAGTATTTAGACTATAGATGCTACCCGTCTATCTTATTTACGTTTAGGATAATTTTTGCAGTTGTTGGTTCTTGGTAGGTCCATTGGAATGACTTTGGTACATAATATCAAAATGGCTACCTTTTATGGCAAGGTTGAATCTTGAAATCACTTTGGTACATAACTTCTACATGACTTCAAGATGGACTCTTTTAAAGTATGTCCTAATCGTTGTATGGAGAGTTGATTTGCACTATGGTTGGTGAAAACTAAGCATTCAGAATGCACCCAATTCATCTCTTAAGCTGAATAACAGATATTAATATTACTTTGTAAGTTCTGTATCCAAACCTGTTAAATGCTTGCATAACAGAAATTGAATAAATCCTCTTTCCTATCAAATTTCACAAAGTGCAAGACCGGAATGATTTACCTTAATGCAGAGTCTTAGATTCTAGATGTGAATTTGACAAATTTAAGGCATATTATGATGATCATAACAATTTCCAAATATATTATATGTTTACAGGAGTTGAGAATTGCTGGGAAAATCTGGATTGTGAAGATTGTAAAAGGAATAAGTTAATAGATCAACCTACAGGCCACAACCATCAGGTTGCAATAAATCAACCCAAACAGAGCAACTGTTTGATCAATCAGCTCAGTTACCATGTTTATGATTGTAATCATACACTGATTGGTAATTCATCACTTAATATGTTATTATCATATGATTTTCATCATTTCAAGAGACATTGGATTAGTGATCACTTTTGTTCCCTAATTTCTTCCATCCCATGGCCATTCTTGCAAAAGAATTTGCGGTATTAATCGGCATACTTTTGTGAATGTAGAGTCCTTACAGGTGCTGGTATTCCTTGACTGTACATCTTTGGCTCTATTCATAAGTCATCAGTTGTGAGAGCGATTCTTAAGTTTGAGTGATTTTTCAGTGTTAAGATCTTTACCCTAGAACATGCCCAGTTTGCTTTAGATATTGTATGGAAGGTCTATTCTATACTGATGGAGTGCCACAGGACTGTAGTGGTGTCTATGTTTAAACTTCATAGGTTTACCTGTGAATAAAATTTGGTTGGGTGGTTTGATATCCTTATGAAGAGGCATTAAGAAGTCATGTAGGACATGCATATCAAAGCACTATAAACACTATTGTTTCTTTGGTCTCTCTCTCTCTCTCTCTCTCTCTCTCTCTGGGGTCTATAAACACTATTGTTGGATATCCTTGACTATTTTCTCACTTGAATATCAATTTATGCTTTTAGGTTGGTCTGTTTATTGTTGCTCCAATTATAAATGTTGTGTGTTGTGATATGAAATTATCTTAATCATTCTTTTTTCTCCTTTATTTTGTTTACTTGAATTTGTGCTGCTTAGCTTGTTAATTTATGTTTCTAGAGTTGAGTTGTATGGCTAAACCTGCATTGTTTTTATTCAATCTAATCCCCTGCTCCCTCTTAGGTTCTTCTAACCTAACCAACTATAAAATGTTTGAGGCTGTTGTCTCATAGTAGATGCCGTTCTTTTATAGTTATCCTCCATTTTTTTAGGCCTTTGCATATTGTAAGCTTTTCTTATCTCAAATATATTCTAAAGGATATTAGTAAAAGATGTGGGACTTTTGAGATGTCTTTCAGAAATTGAGATTTATATGTCACTAATTTCATCTTCCAGAATTTGACATTTTATACTCTCTAACTGAAAAAGAAAATGTTAGTTGGTGTTCTTCGTGATGATTGAAGCAACGAATGTGTCGTTATGGGAAATATAAAAGAACTAAGGTGTTCTTTTTTCAGTATTTGTGTTAGTGAAATGCCAAGCATTTGTAGATGCAGATGTTTGTTCAAGCGATACAACACCTTGACATATGCAACTTTGTTTGTGAACTTAGTTAAGTTTGTTAGTCATTCTTCGATGAGCAATGCTGGATCTAGATCTACTAGACAGATAGTCAACAAACTTATGTGCACCTGTTGCAGAAAATGTTTGGTTATATGACCTGATTACGGAGTTGTTTCTTCAGATATTATGGTTCCTTGTAAACCAATTTTTTTTTACAATCATTTGAAGCTTGATCTAATATGCTAAATGCTCTCTCGATTTAAATTTCGGTATGAATCAGACATCTGACTAACTTTTACTATTTTAAGCAAAGTCAACTAGAGTTTGGTCTTCTTATCAGTGTCATTGTCATTGTCATTGATACAAGATAATTACGTATTTTTTTAGTTTTTCTTACAAAGCCTTTTTCTCATTTCATTTTGTCACAGCATGTCAAAGAAGAATTAAAGAGAAGGGCAAATGAGTGTGATGGATCATGTAGAAGTAGTATTTCATTGGATTTCCAGAAGTCAGATATGCATGAAGCCTTCCTAGAACGCCTTACTGAAGTGGCCAAACTAACATGCACCAGCAACCCAACTTGCTTGCCTACTGATCATTACAAATAATGTCAGTAAATGTTTAATCTTCAACTTCTAGAGGCTGTCGATCAAACAGTGTGTTAACTTACTAATAATTTGAAGCAGATCTGAAGGAAAGTGATGCACATGCTTTAGAGACCTGGAGATGTCTTGAAACTGAAACGGAAAAACCAGAGTTCAAGATGCCCTAATTGTCACTGCGTAAGCAATTTCATTGCTTGGCTATTCACTGATTGTGGGAGAAGTAATACTTATCTTGATTTTGTTCCTCCCATCAATTTCTTCCTTTTTTTTACTTCTTTTGTCAAGAATTTTGTTGTCATTTCTATGGCATCAGTTATCTACTCCCCATGTGGCTCCAGGTATATAGCTCCGTGAAGCTACAAAACTCATCAGGCATCAGTTGTATTCCTTATGTTCTGGCCTTTTGTCATTGCTTTCTAAACTATAACTTCCGAGAGGCTTTAGTACACAATACAAGAGACTTCCAAGTTTTAGATTTGATACTATCCAGTTATAGTTTTCATTAATGTCTTAAGTTGGTGTCCCCAATTTTTTCGGTGTGATATGGTCTTCCATCATCTGAACTTAAAAATTTGTGCTTTTGGTTCAAGACATTTTTTATGCAAACATCATGGCAGGAGGACAATTAGTACACTTGGTTTAACTTGGACCAGGCTATTACTTTTCCCCAAAGCCTCGTGGAACATGCATTTGGAAAATTCACAGATCGAGAACTGAGCATGGAGATGACGTTACTTGTGATCCTTTTCTTTTTAAGTTGGTGGGGAGTGGTTTCTTCCCATGACTCGTCAAAGTTAACATCTTTGTGCAGATTCAACTGTTTTCCAAATTTTCAGATATATCCACCAAATTTAAATGCTTGTTATTTGATTTGCTCTGTAGATCGAGTCAGTTTGACTCGTTTGATAGCACTTGGGTATGACATATGATAATGACAAATTACTGTACTTCTGAGGACTGGTTCTTGCTTGTGAAGAAAGAAAACCAATTGCTCTTTCTTTTCCTGCAACTACTCATGAATTGCCTTTACGATGCTTGTTTTCAAGTAAAATGTTTGCGTGGATGAGAATTGTAGATGTAGAAAAGTTTTCTCCTTCAAGTGAAATTCTTCCTTCTGTTCATTTGACTTTTCGGAAGTCAAAGTCAAGGTTCTTCAGCAGAGGCGCAATTCCATGGGAGGGAGGGAGGAAGTAGAGAGAGCAACAGATGGGTACACAAACACAAGATAACCGTTGACTTGTGGAGGTCTCCAGCGGATAACCGGTGGTTGTGTGCTTCTCCACGACTCTTCACATCTTGTTTACTGCTGCCATGTTGTTTTCCTTTGACCACAAGAAATCTAGCTTGGAGTTTTTTTAGCTTACTTTTTCGCGAGACGATGCCGCGGTGTTGCTAGTGTTCCCCCTTCTTCACCAAACTCGATGAGTGGCAGCGGCGTCAACGGCTCGAGCTTCCTCCCGCCTGATGACAACTCCATCGGGCGGCCGGCTGGGTTGGCCTACGGCCTCAGCGCCTCGGTGGGGATCCTGATGTTGATCACCGCCGCCCTTCTTGCGTCCTATCTGTGCACCCGAGCAAGAACCACGGCCGCGAACCGGCGGTCCGGCGACGATGCGGCGACGCCCACTGACCTCGAGGCCGGCATCGACGAGGCGACCCTGACGAGCTACCCGAAGGTCACGTACTCGCAGGCTAAGCTGGAGGAGAAGGGCACCACCGCGGCGTGCTGCTCCATATGCCTGAGCGACTTCGAGGACGCTGACGTGCTGCGACTGCTGCCGGACTGCGGGCACCTCTTCCACCTCGACTGCGTCGACCCATGGCTGAGGGCGCACCGGTCGTGTCCCAACTGCCGCTCGTCGCCGGCCCCCAGCTCCATGCCCACGCCTCTCTCGGAGGTGGTACCATTGGAACGGGCGAGACAGTCGCAGTGAACGTGATCGTACATAACACGCCTCAAATGTGTCGTCCGGTGTCTTCGGTGAATCAAATGATCGGTATCTGCTGGAGAAAGAATTCCTTCTTGCATCGTTCAGCCAACCGGATCATTACTCGATCCATACTCGCATAGTCTTTGAAGAACACCAGTTCAAATGTAGGAGGTTCTCTAAAGCTTTTTGGCTGATACTTCTTGTTTGCACACCAGCTCAAAAACCTGCTGTATTGATTTTTTCTTCGCAAATAAATACGAAAGAAAAATATAATTTTGTTAATATTTTTAAATAGTCAAAGGAATATCTGTCGTTACTCAGCATCTATCTTTTATTCTTATATTTATTTTTATGAGCAAGTTTTTAAAGAAACCCTTACTTTTTCAAAATTTTCACCATAATGTTCTTTGAAAATTTTCTAAATAATGTATTAACTATATGAAAAGATCATTTTATCTCTTTTTTCATTTGACTCATTATAACTTAAGAGTTACATCCGCTAATCTCACTGGCTTTATCATTACATGTCTCGCTTACGACTCATACATGAGACAATGACAATAAGAGTGATGGCAAAGCCTCTTGCTTTCTCTTCCTTCCTCCTTTAAAGTAGACGATGAAGGTATGCTATCCCCTCTTTTTTCTCACTCATGGTTGATGGCTCTTCTATCCTCTTCTACAATTGATGATAAGAGTAAGTTGTGATTGAGGGGAGAGGATGGGTTTGCAAGAATTATAAACGATGAATCCTTACACGAGAGTTGTCAATGACAATAAAAGTGATGGCAAAGCCTCTTGCCTCCTCTTCCTTCATCCTTTAAAGTCGACGATGAAAGTATGTTATCCTTTCTTTTTTCTCACTCATGGTTGATGGCTCTTCTATCCTCTTCTACAATTGATGATAAGAGTAAGTTGTGATTGAGGGGAGAGGATGGGTTTGCAAGAATTATAAACGATGAATCCTTACACGAGAGTTGTAAGTAATGAGTCCTCATACGAGAGCTATGAGCAATTATTTGGGTTGAAAGCGGATGATCAACTAGGCAAAGGAGCGACGGCAGCATGTAGGGATGTTCTACGCAATTATTTGGGATGAAAGCGAATGATCGATGAGCAATTATTTGGGATGAAAGCGGATGATTGATGAGGCAAAGGAGCGACGGCAGCATGTAGGGATGTTCTACTAGAAATTTTAAAAAGTAACTTTTAAAATTTGGACTCATTTTTATTTTTGTTTGTAAGAGTTATAAACGATGAATCATTACACGCGAGTTGTAAGCAATGAGCCCTCACACGAGAGCTATGAGCAATTATTTGGGATGAAAGCGGATGATCGATGAGCAATTATTTGGGATGAAAGCGGATGATCGACGAGGCAAAGGAGCGACGGCAGCATGTAGGCATGTAGCAATTATTTTTGTTTTTCATGAATTCGCCCCATTTTTATTCTTGGACGGCTTGGAAATTGTTTATGATCATGTTTATCGAACTCGCGATTTGGACCGTGGGATCCTACTATCATACGGTCCAGATCAAGTCCGGCCAGTTTATGTGCTGCGTCGGGACATAACGGAGGGCTCTTGTTTTAGGCGGTTCGATCAGTCCGGGGAAGATCGCATCGCGGCCGTTCGATGCGATGATTCGTTGATCGCCACTCTGCCTGACCCAGATCAAGCCATCCGATTTAAGGAAGGAGCACCTGGGAGCCGATTGACCCGGTGGGCAAGACAGCGGCACGAATCACCGTCCTTGGACGACGAAGGGCATCGAGATGCGCACCACGTAGTGATCGTACCTCCGGAAGGGAGAAAGCCAATATTGTATCTCCGTCGCCTTACGCCGTCGAGTGTTTTCGTTCTTCCCGTCGCCTCGCCTTGTCGACGAAGCCATAGGAAGAGGACGAAACGATCGAATCCCATCGCCTTCGTGCAACGGGTTTCCCTTCAACTGGCGTTCGATTGGTTTCTTTAGATTCTTTCGCGCCTTGTCTTCTTCCGTCTCTTCAAGAACCCTAGTTCTTTTTTCCTTTTCACCACCTTATCTCGATCGTTTTTTCGTTGTTTATGGAGCCTCAAGAATCCGCTAGGTGGTCATATAGGTGCTAAAGATCCGATCTTTAAAGGGTTTGTTCTTTTTTAACCCCTTTTTTTTTGGGTATGCATTCAGTGCGGACTTCTTTGCCATTTTATGGTGTCATCTCCTTTATTAGGGCTTTTGATAAGAGATAATTAGCGCGGCGTTAGTGAGCGGGACTGAAGTTGGAAATGGTGAGTCGTGTATCAGGGTTTGTTCCTGCATCGTCTTCTGTTGCTGCGGATTTCTTGATAAATTTGCTTTCTTCTCGTTCCATTTTGTTGTTTTAAATCTAAATCTCTTTGTTTGACGCAGTCGTCCGATATAAGGAAATGGTTCATGAAGCAACACGATAAGGGGAGTGGGTCTGTATCAAAGCCTGCTACAGCTGTTCCGGATAAACCTTCTCCGCTGAGCTCACAGAAGCCGGTAATTGGCATGGTTTCTTTGCCCTTATTCTTCTTCATTTGCTTATTTATATGATTTTATGCGGCTGTAAGGTTAATTGGCATACACCTCCATCAGTTTTTGTTACCGTGCATCCATGTCTAGATCGATGCCAAGTATTTGAGCCTCCGTCTTCCAACTCATTCATTTTCGCCTTTTTCTGTATTTTGTTTATGTGTGACAAGATGATAATAAGGCACAGTCATTGCATTACTACTGGGTTTTTTTTAAAAGAAGAGTGACTAGGAAGCAGAAGAATATGTTTTGTACATTCCACAAGAATTCAATGTGGTTTACATGTCTAACAAACAAAGGAAAGCTGAACAAATTATGATTGATACACTTTGCCTTTGTAACG
The DNA here is from genome assembly GCA_001649415.1 of Musa itinerans. Taxonomy (NCBI): domain Eukaryota; kingdom Viridiplantae; phylum Streptophyta; class Magnoliopsida; order Zingiberales; family Musaceae; genus Musa; species Musa itinerans. Next base: position 200,312 of record LVTN01000333.1, read on the forward strand.
GTGTGCTGGAAGATTTATGTTTATACTTTATAACATGATATGAACAATGTCATTGACTTTTTCATGGAAGAATCAGGTGCAAGCAACACAAGAGAACTCTGGCAGAAGAAGAATGATTGATACACTTTGCCTTTGTAACGGTGTGCTGGAAGATTTATGTTTATACTTTATAACATGATATGAACAATGTCATTGACTTTTTCATGGAAGAATCAGGTGCAAGCAACACAAGAGAACTCTGGCAGAAGAAAAACCAGCAAATATTTCACAACATCTACAGCCAAGGAATTGAACTCAGAGGAAATGGTAAAGGAAAAAATAGAAGCTAAAACACCACCAAAAAGGAAGACTCGAAAATCCATTGAGGATCTCCCAGATGATATTAAGCCGTCACCTGCAAAGAAGTTGCATAGGAATGATGATGATGATGAGGATGACTTTGTGCCACCTAGTAAGGATAAAAGGTCAGCTGAGGTCAAACCTACCAAGAAAATGAAGACTGGCTCTGGTATACAGATTATCAGTAGTTCTCATGAAGTTGATGATCATCTTGATGATGAAACCGATGAAAAAGATTCTGAAACTCCTCTTAAAGCTGGTGGGAGGGGTAAGGGTGGAAGAGGGTCTGGAGCTACCGCAGGAGGAAGAGGGAGAGGAGGTGGCAGAGGTGGGTATATGAATTTTGGAGAGAGGAAGGATCCTCCACACAAAGGGGAAAAGGTACTTGATATTTAACATACTTGCTGTGTCACCAAATTAGCAAGTTCCAAGGTTTCACTCTTGTTTTTCTTGCTGATTAGGAAGTTCCGGAAGGTTCTCCTGAATGTTTAAATAGTCTGACATTCGTCATAAGTGGTACACTTGACAGGTAATCTGCATCAATGATAAAGATTTTCTTGATCTTTTGTCTATGAGATTTATAAACCTTGTTTGCTGATTTCCTAGTATAATTGATGGGTGTGTAGTGTTATTTGCTCCAGAATATGTTAATATTATTGCACCATTATGACATTCAGACCATACATGTAATTTGTAGTTTGGAACGTGAGGAAGCTGAAGATTTAATTAAACGCCATGGTGGTAGGGTCACTAGTGCTGTCAGCAAAAAAACGGTAATTAACATTCTGAAGATCTTTATTTTGGATTTTGTATATGATGTTATAACCATCTTGACTTTGCTGTAGAGTTTTCTTTTAGCTGATGAGGATGTTGGTGGGAGGAAATCTTCAAAAGCCAAGGAGATGGGGTCCGTTTTATTAGCATTGTCTTTATAGATACTCTTGGTCACTGGTCATCAAAGTTTCTTTAACCTAGTCTGTGTTCTTGGTAGTATTCCCTTCCTTACTGAGGATGGATTATTTGATATGATCCGGAAATCAAAGCCTGCTAAAGCACAGATGCAAGAAGAGAAAAAGAAGAGATCCTCAGAAAAGATGGACAAACCAATTATCAATAAAAGCCCTCGCAAAGTTGAAGTGAAAGGTATTTTTAATCTGTCTTTTTTGTTCGTGGCATGGAAGACATGATATTTGTTTTCATAGTCTACATATGGTACTAGATATATACATTGATATTACTTTACATAGTATTGTTTATTTAAAAGGTTTGTTTCTTTTGTTATGATGGTGATATCAGCTAATGATGGCTAGACCGTTTAGCATTAATTGACTAGCTCATTAGGATTTTATGACTTATTCTTGTGGTTTTACGGGAGAAGACAGAAATGATATATATCTAAAAGTGAAAGAGAAAGAGCATGGCTTATATAGTTTGGCGTGCCATGGTAACTGGTCCCACAATCTGTTTCAGACAAGTACTTTGTTTAGGTTCATGCTATATTACTAGATTTGAGATTTTGGAATATTGATGATAAAAATCATTTAATTGAATGCAGCAACTTGTTCTGCCATGCAGTCATGCAAAATTCAATCTTTGATGTACTTCCATTATTTCCTATTATTTGTTGTTATATTTAAGTAAAAAGCTGACAGTTTTTACAAAAAATATGACTTCAATGCTGAGCCACGTATTTCTTTGAACACTTTTTAACTCACTAGTTATCCTGTGTCTGACCTCCATGTAAGTGCTATATGTTCTTTTTTAGCAGACTATCGTTGTTCATGTGACCTCTCTAAATATGATCAATGTCCTTTATCACTTTCTAGATGATAAAGCTGTTTCTATTGGAAGAAAAGATGCTGCAAAAAATGTTAAATCAGGCATCTCGCCTGACAAAAGAAAAAGTCAGTCTGGTGATCGGAGTTCATTGACATGGACTGAGAAGTATCGTCCGAAGCTTCCAAATGACATCATTGGCAATCAGTCAATCGTATGTTGATCTTTGTTTCTTTTTCCCTCTGTTTCTTTAATCTTTGTTTGCAGACAACTTGAACTTGGTTACTATGAACAGGTTAAGCAACTTCATGACTGGTTAATGACCTGGGATGAACATTTCTTGCATGCTGGCCAGAAAGGAAAAAGGAAAAAGCAATCTGACAGTGGATCTAAAAAAGCCGTGCTGCTGAGTGGATCACCTGGAATTGGGAAAAGCACTTCAGCAAAGTTAGTCAGTCAGATGATTGGTTTCCAAGCTATTGAGGTGCCTTTTGTTTTTTTTTCTTTTATTGTACAATCACTGTGGTTCCAAGAAAAGGTTTTTGGCCAAGTTGGATTGTGGCATAACGGAGGGCTCTTGTTTTAGGCGGTTCGATCAGTCCGGGGAAGATCGCATCGCGGCCGTTCGATGCGATGATTCGTTGATCGCCACTCTGCCTGACCCAGATCAAGCCATCCGATTTAAGGAAGGAGCACCTGGGAGCCGATTGACCCGGTGGGCAAGACAGCGGCATGAATCACCGTCCTTGGACGACGAAGGGCATCGAGATGCGCACCACGTAGTGATCGTACCTCCGGAAGGGAGAAAGCCAATATTGTATCTCCGTCGCCTTACGCCGTCGAGTGTTTTCGTTCTTCCCGTCGCCTCGCCTTGTCGACGAAGCCATAGGAAGAGGACGAAACGATCGAATCCCATCGCCTTCGTGCAACGGGTTTCCCTTCAACTGGCGTTCGATTGGTTTCTTTAGATTCTTTCGCGCCTTGTCTTCTTCCGTCTCTTCAAGAACCCTAGTTCTTTTTTCCTTTTCACCACCTTATCTCGATCGTTTTTTCGTTGTTTATGGAGCCTCAAGAATCCGCTAGGTGGTCATATAGGTGCTAAAGATCCGATCTTTAAAGGGTTTGTTCTTTTTTAACCCCTTTTTTTTTGGGTATGCATTCAGTGCGGACTTCTTTGCCATTTTATGGTGTCATCTCCTTTATTAGGGCTTTTGATAAGAGATAATTAGCGCGGCGTTAGTGAGCGGGACTGAAGTTGGAAATGGTGAGTCGTGTATCAGGGTTTGTTCCTGCATCGTCTTCTGTTGCTGCGGATTTCTTGATAAATTTGCTTTCTTCTCGTTCCATTTTGTTGTTTTAAATCTAAATCTCTTTGTTTGACGCAGTCGTCCGATATAAGGAAATGGTTCATGAAGCAACACGATAAGGGGAGTGGGTCTGTATCAAAGCCTGCTACAGCTGTTCCGGATAAACCTTCTCCGCTGAGCTCACAGAAGCCGGTAATTGGCATGGTTTCTTTGCCCTTATTCTTCTTCATTTGCTTATTTATATGATTTTATGCGGCTGTAAGGTTAATTGGCATACACCTCCATCAGTTTTTGTTACCGTGCATCCATGTCTAGATCGATGCCAAGTATTTGAGCCTCCGTCTTCCAACTCATTCATTTTCGCCTTTTTCTGTATTTTGTTTATGTGTGACAAGATGATAATAAGGCACAGTCATTGCATTACTACTGGGTTTTTTTTAAAAGAAGAGTGACTAGGAAGCAGAAGAATATGTTTTGTACATTCCACAAGAATTCAATGTGGTTTACATGTCTAACAAACAAAGGAAAGCTGAACAAATTATGATTGATACACTTTGCCTTTGTAACGGTGTGCTGGAAGATTTATGTTTATACTTTATAACATGATATGAACAATGTCATTGACTTTTTCATGGAAGAATCAGGTGCAAGCAACACAAGAGAACTCTGGCAGAAGAAAAACTAGCAAATATTTCACAACATCTACAGCCAAGGAATTGAACTCAGAGGAAATGGTAAAGGAAAAAATAGAAGCTAAAACACCACCAAAAAGGAAGACTCGAAAATCCATTGAGGATCTCCCAGATGATATTAAGCCGTCACCTGCAAAGAAGTTGCATAGGAATGATGATGATGATGAGGATGACTTTGTGCCACCTAGTAAGGATAAAAGGTCAGCTGAGGTCAAACCTACCAAGAAAATGAAGACTGGCTCTGGTATACAGATTATCAGTAGTTCTCATGAAGTTGATGATCATCTTGATGATGAAACCGATGAAAAAGATTCTGAAACTCCTCTTAAAGCTGGTGGGAGGGGTAAGGGTGGAAGAGGGTCTGGAGCTACTGCAGGAGGAAGAGGGAGAGGAGGTGGCAGAGGTGGGTATATGAATTTTGGAGAGAGGAAGGATCCTCCACACAAAGGGGAAAAGGTACTTGATATTTAACATACTTGCTGTGTCACCAAATTAGCAAGTTCCAAGGTTTCACTCTTGTTTTTCTTGCTGATTAGGAAGTTCCGGAAGGTTCTCCTGAATGTTTAAATAGTCTGACATTCGTCATAAGTGGTACACTTGACAGGTAATCTGCATCAATGATAAAGATTTTCTTGATCTTTTGTCTATGAGATTTATAAACCTTGTTTGCTGATTTCCTAGTATAATTGATGGGTGTGTAGTGTTATTTGCTCCAGAATATGTTAATATTATTGCACCATTATGACATTCAGACCATACATGTAATTTGTAGTTTGGAACGTGAGGAAGCTGAAGATTTAATTAAACGCCATGGTGGTAGGGTCACTAGTGCTGTCAGCAAAAAAACGGTAATTAACATTCTGAAGATCTTTATTTTGGATTTTGTATATGATGTTATAACCATCTTGACTTTGCTGTAGAGTTTTCTTTTAGCTGATGAGGATGTTGGTGGGAGGAAATCTTCAAAAGCCAAGGAGATGGGGTCCGTTTTATTAGCATTGTCTTTATAGATACTCTTGGTCACTGGTCATCAAAGTTTCTTTAACCTAGTCTGTGTTCTTGGTAGTATTCCCTTCCTTACTGAGGATGGATTATTTGATATGATCCGGAAATCAAAGCCTGCTAAAGCACAGATGCAAGAAGAGAAAAAGAAGAGATCCTCAGAAAAGATGGACAAACCAATTATCAATAAAAGCCCTCGCAAAGTTGAAGTGAAAGGTATTTTTAATCTGTCTTTTTTGTTCGTGGCATGGAAGACATGATATTTGTTTTCATAGTCTACATATGGTACTAGATATATACATTGATATTACTTTACATAGTATTGTTTATTTAAAAGGTTTGTTTCTTTTGTTATGATGGTGATATCAGCTAATGATGGCTAGACCGTTTAGCATTAATTGACTAGCTCATTAGGATTTTATGACTTATTCTTGTGGTTTTACGGGAGAAGACAGAAATGATATATATCTAAAAGTGAAAGAGAAAGAGCATGGCTTATATAGTTTGGCGTGCCATGGTAACTGGTCCCACAATCTGTTTCAGACAAGTACTTTGTTTAGGTTCATGCTATATTACTAGATTTGAGATTTTGGAATATTGATGATAAAAATCATTTAATTGAATGCAGCAACTTGTTCTGCCATGCAGTCATGCAAAATTCAATCTTTGATGTACTTCCATTATTTCCTATTATTTGTTGTTATATTTAAGTAAAAAGCTGACAGTTTTTACAAAAAATATGACTTCAATGCTGAGCCACGTATTTCTTTGAACACTTTTTAACTCACTAGTTATCCTGTGTCTGACCTCCATGTAAGTGCTACATGTTCTTTTTTAGCAGACTATCATTGTTCATGTGACCTCTCTAAATATGATCAATGTCCTTTATCACTTTCTAGATGATAAAGCTGTTTCTATTGGAAGAAAAGATGCTGCAAAAAATGTTAAATCAGGCATCTCGCCTGACAAAAGAAAAAGTCAGTCTGGTGATCGGAGTTCATTGACATGGACTGAGAAGTATCGTCCGAAGCTTCCAAATGACATCATTGGCAATCAGTCAATCGTATGTTGATCTTTGTTTCTTTTTCCCTCTGTTTCTTTAATCTTTGTTTGCAGACAACTTGAACTTGGTTACTATGAACAGGTTAAGCAACTTCATGACTGGTTAATGACCTGGGATGAACATTTCTTGCATGCTGGCCAGAAAGGAAAAAGGAAAAAGCAATCTGACAGTGGATCTAAAAAAGCCGTGCTGCTGAGTGGATCACCTGGAATTGGGAAAAGCACTTCAGCAAAGTTAGTCAGTCAGATGATTGGTTTCCAAGCTATTGAGGTGCCTTTTGTTTTTTTTTCTTTTATTGTACAATCACTGTGGTTCCAAGAAAAGGTTTTTGGCCAAGTTGGATTGTGGTAAAATTAGTTTTCTTGTTGACTTTTAATTTAATTTAATTTTGCTAGGTTAATGCAAGTGATAGCCGTGGCAAGGCAGATGCCAAAATTGGTAAAGGCATTGGTGGAAGTACATCAAATTCTATCAAAGAACTTGTTAGCAATGAAATAGTAAATTCTAGCAGTGACTGGTAAGTTTTACATGATCGACTGTGCGTTTTGGCAAAGATCAATTGTCTGTTTGATATATTTTTTTAGAATTGAAATAGCAGGTCAAAGCGTAAAAAATCTGTGTTAATCATGGATGAGGTTGATGGCATGTCTGCTGGAGACAGAGGTGGAGTGGCTGATCTTATTGCTAGCATAAAGATTTCTAAGATTCCTATCATCTGCATCTGTAATGATCGCTACAGTCAAAAGCTCAAGAGTCTTGTCAACTACTGCTTGCCACTTAACTACAGGAAACCTACTAAGCAGCAGGTTACATGCATTTAACTTTTTTTCTTGACATAGCAACATTTGTTGGTTGTCTACTTCCATCCTAGCCACTTGAATACCTGTTGTATCTAGTTGTCTGTTATGTTCCTGAAGATGTAAATAAAGGTTAAAACTTGGCAAATACTAGAGGCCTCATGTTAGGAGCCACACATCCCACCTTGCATGAATTGATTGGCTAAGTGACAGGGCCTGTAGCGCAGGCCTTCTTTGCTTTCATTTGAAGAGAAGTCGCCCCTAGAACCTTTTTTTTATTGCCAAATTATGGCTAGCTTGCTCTACAATTGGGATCAGGTTGTGGCCAGGTGTTTGACTTTGAGGGCCGAGGATATGAGAGAAAGAGATGGTGCTTTTAAATGAGCTGTTGATTGTTTCTGTTTCTCCCCAAACCATAAAAGAATCTTTGATTTGTCAAATGCACACAATAAGATAGAAGCCCAAAATCTTTGGTTTTTGTTAGATAAAAAATTGTAGACAGTTGCAACGCTAGTTTGGATCCTGTATTGTAACAAACTATGCAAATTGTGTTGCTGAGTTAAGAGTGTTGAGACAGATGATTGGTACACTAACAAATTTGAGTAACAGATGTCTACGTATTGCCAAAACCAATTGTGAATAAAGTGGGAGAAAAATGATATTGGGGTATATGTTTATAAGGAGGTTTATGAATGGATTAGTGAGAGGTGAGTTAATTCAGGTTAGTGATCCAAAGAGAGGTGAGGAAGTCCTATACAATTTTTTTAGAGATTGATTTCTCTTAATCTGATCAAGTAGATGGCCACCCTGTAGCTCAATGTTGGGAAAGGATCCATGATTTGACCTCTAGTGTGGTTTACCTTTTGCATGTTCTTACTATAATTTGCTTTATCCATGCATCATTGCCACTGCTGAGTGATAGTTGACCAGGAAATTCTTAATTAATTTGTGGGGGTATGTGTAGCCTGGTATGTCAGTATGTTCAAATTAGTGTTTTAGCTGTATCTTATGTTGGAATTTGGAAAGATGTGTATCTGATTTGTAGATTTTGCTATGCAGATGGCTAAAAGGTTGAAGCAAATTGCAGATGCTGAAGGTCTCCAAATTAATGAGGTACACCACAAAGCTAACATAGTTTAATAATTTTTCTCTTAAGGTGTTACTTACAAGAGTCCATGTAAAGATGAACTTGGATATAAGTAATGTGTAGATGCTTTTGGCTTGTGTTTTTAATCTTCCTATCTCATTATGTTGGAAGTTGTAATTAGCATTATGATGCACGATCTCTTTTGGAGTTGATGTTGCATAAACTTTACGTTTAGGAGACAATAATTATTTCTTTCATTTCTTCATGTTTGTTGGTCTCTCCGTCCGCATAATAGGTTGCACTTGAAGAACTTGCAGAAAGAGTAAATGGAGATATGCGCATGGCAATAAATCAATTGCAGTACATGAGCATCTCAAAGTCAGCAATCAATTATGACGATGTAAGACAGCGCCTTCTTTCTAGTGCAAAGGATGAAGATATTTCACCCTTTACAGCCGTTGACAAGTAATTTCTGCATCCTGACTTCTTCGCAAGTTTGCTTCCAATAAGCTAATTGCAATTGCCTGGATGAGGCTTGTTATTGACTCATTGTTATATTTTAGGTCCTTTTTATGTTGCTGATCTCATGAGCTAATATGTTGTAACTCTTTCGCGATCTTGATCTTGAGGTAGCTGATTTTTTATGAAATTTGATAGCATTTACAGATATCCGGACTAGATTATTCTTAGATGATGATAGGGACATCATTTGGTATTCTTAGATTATCTGGATACTGGACATCATTTGGTATGCTTCCTAGTTCTTTTGGGATTCTTCATAAAATATTGCTTCTAGTGAAAGTGTTCAAGTTTGACAGTGTTTTGAGAATAGTCTTTTGATGTTAAATCTCGGCACTGATTGCCAAAAGTTTGGTTATAGACTAAGTAGCCACAAAGTTGGGGAAAATGACATCTCAATTTTTGAAGCCAACAAGAGCAGAAATGAACCCTGTAATTCCTAATTGGAGCAGATAGAAAAGCATTGTAGTAGAATATGTGGACTTGAGACAGCTGTTTTTTGTGCTGAGGATAATTATGAGTGTTTTTCCTTAATGTGGTTCATATGGATGTCTAAAGCCTATATAATGAGGATCTAGGAAGCATATAATGCTGTTGATGATTCAAACAGATGTTTATGTTTTAGAGAGTATCAACATCTATAAGGTCTTGAGATTATAAATGGGCTTATGTCCTGCTGGAAACATGTATTTTCACACCTGTTGGCATGTTGTATATGCTTTCTAAACTCTTGAATTTTGTTTCAAAAATTAGCTGCAAACACATTTTTTTTCGTCTTTATGTTTTCACTTAATTGTTCTGGATCTTGGTTGATGATATATGGGTATTAACTATTAAATACTTTGAGGATGGTTGCAAAATCTTGAAACTACACCGACTTATCCATTCATGTTCCTTCACTTTGGAGGGGTCAGGTTAATGACAGCTTGTAACAGAAATGTATTGAACCATATCTGATATCACATTTCACTTGGTTGAGCAATTTGAGCAAAGATGCTTTCATTTTCGTCATGATTCAGGCTCATGTATGGTTGAAACTTATTTGAAGTGGGTTGTTTGGCTGAAATTAAAGTCATGATAATATGTGAATCATCTGCATTATGGTAATACAAGGCCTTCTTGATCTGTTTGGAATCAAATATAAGAATGACTGAATAGATTTTTTTTTGAAGATATGTCAGATTTAGTGATTGGCTTTTAACCTCAGTGTTGTGAAGTCCTAGCCAAAGCCAAGTTTAACACATGGTGATGCATAGAGGCTTTCAGGTTGCCCTAATATGATTTTAGTTTTATACAAGTGAGGCAGTAACATTATGTGCCAAATGAGGTTAACGGACCACAAATAATACTGTGGGAAAATCTGCAATAAGATATAGAAAATTTGAAGGGTAGGTAGAAAATTAGAGATGGAAGCTGGAAGTATAAGAGCTAGCCAGCCCTTGGTTCTACATTATTAAAGAAATTCAGTCATCCTGTCTACCTGATTTAGAAAGGATCACATTCTATCGATCAATGATGTAAGTAAAAGCAGTTAAAATTTGGATAATATTTATATGAACTCTTATGATTTGATACCTTAAAAACTCTGAATCTCGTATTCGAGACATTCAAATCCCTGAAGATAATATCTCTTAGGCGCTTGTACATAAAATCATAAATATTTTGGCCATCAATAAAATCTGTCTATTGTTAAAACTCAATTATTAGTCAGTGTAATGACAAATGAGACTCAAAATGTTGAATAAATACACCATATACAATAATGTGGGTGTATACAATATATTCTTGGAAAACAGTTGTTAATTCTTTTACTATGTGATCACATATCATGCTCTTCTACTTGATGTCCCTATCTATTGCTGAATATTGTAGCTTAACACCTTGCATGATGTGTTACTACTTAATAATGATCTGCCAAATTTGTTTGCTGAATTCAGACTTTAAACTGGAACTTTCTGGTAAGGTAACTTGTAGGCTCAATTTGCTCAATCTAGTGAGAGATGGTCTCTAGCATGCTTGAGAGCCTCTTCTCTGATATTTGTTCTCTACTAACAGCAGTAAATTGTTTGTAGAATTATCTGTTGATAGCATGATTGAAATAGCAACTAGACATCCTAAAATCATTGGCTCACATTTTTTTTTTTCAGAATTCTATTAACATTGCCTTTGTATCGTAGGCTCTTTGGATTCAATGGTGGGAAGTTGCGTATGGAAGAAAGAATTGATTTAAGCATGAGTGATCCTGACTTGGTTCCCCTTATTGTTCAGGTTTGTTATGTGTTCTAACTTGACTAGCTTTTTAGGTCATTTCATATTTACAACAATGCATGATATTCTATCTTCCTTGGTTGGTTACTTAAGTGGATTTTATATGTGCAACTATATGTGACATCTTATGCATCTGAAATATGGCTCTTATTATGTGAGGTTGAGTTTTACTTAGGCCATTGTAGAAAAATACAAATCATATTTTTAGTTCTTACTGTTATCTTACACTTCCATCAATTGATATGGAGGGCTATTATCAAAAACACAACTGAATCACTTTAGAAGAAGCATTTTAGCAACAAACATCATGTGCTGTCACTTGCAGAGGTTCCTAGGAGAGCTTTACCTGGAATACTATGCTAGGACATGTAATTATTTGTTGTTTGTTTTTATAAATTTGTGAAAATGTTACAGATATGCTGGATTACTAATAAGGTAAAAACCATGCTGGACCAAAAGGGGACTTTAAGTTAGACATTATAACATAATGATAACTTATGTATTTACCTTTTTGTTTCATGCTCTGGAGCATTTATAAATTAATAATCCAATGAAATAACATGAAAATCTAAACACCATAGCCAAGTAGTAAAATCTGAATGATCAAGTGCTTTTGTACTACATTCATCATCTAGCTGTCCTGGCATTGACCTAAGCAATAGGATAGATCCATCTCTTTTTGGTGGCTTCAGCTATTTATTGATTGCCCCGAAGGATCTGGAAATCATCAGATAAGCTTAGCTATTTGTCCTGCATTTATCTACCTATTGATTACTGTTCATAGATAGAAATTAACCGAGAGAAAGGAATAGTTCACAACAAACCCATGATCTCCAGTTTGTGGCTATCTGAATGTTTTTTGTGTTTTCTTTTGTAATTATAAGGGAATGTCATTCCTTGTATACATTCTTTGGTAGGATGGAAATAATGGCAGTTCTCTCCATATAACCTGAAAAATTTTAAGGCCTTAATTATAAACTTGCAGTTACATATTCTCTTAGTTTGTTGTATGTCACTATTTTGTAACAATGTTACGAGCAAGGTTTGTCATATCGTGATTTACTGCCTGGTATGAGTGGTATATACCACTTGGATAGGGGACCGGTATAGGCTGTACACATCAGTTTATCGGTATATGCCCCATCATATAATGTGTCGGTACGTAGGTACATATTATACCGATAGCCGGTCGGTACATTGGTAGTGACCGGTAAGACGAACCATGATTACGAGAATTGATCCATGGATCATGCATGACACTCGGCTTGGTAATTTTGCCAGATGATTATTTTTTGTTGTCATTACAAGTTTCCCAGAAAGTGTCATTGACCTACCAACTATAAAAGTGTTTTTGGCAAGGAATAAACAATTAAATAATATAATTAATATTTTATATTTTCTGAACTTTGTATTACATAACTGACTTTTTTTATTAAATGCCAGGAAAATTATATCAACTATCGACCAACTTCTATTGGCAAGGATGAGAATGGAGTTAAAAGAATGCAATTCCTTGCACAGGCTGCTGAGTCTATAGGGGATGGTGATATATTCAATGTTCAGATCAGAAGATATCGGCAGTGGCAGCTTTCGCAATCTAGTTCATTTGCATCCTGTATAATCCCGTACGTCAAACTATAACTTGACGATTCTCTCGTTTGTGACATTGCTCAACTTACTGCATAGGATGACGAATCTTAAGTTTGTCTATTTGTTTGTATTTTATTTTGCCAGGGCTGCTTTGATGCATGGGCATCGAGAGACCCTTGAACTGGTACTTTTCCTTGTTCTTATTCCAACTGAAAACTCTTACCTGGAAATGAAAGTCTCTTGCAGTTTTTTTTCTTCTGTAGTTTTTTAGTTTATCAGTCATCTCTTGGAGTATATCATCTTGAGGCATTTTTACTGCCAGCATTTGTCTTAATTTTGCATCAGGAAGCATGCTATCAAGATTCTTCTCACATAATAATTATCATAGGGTCACTAAGAAAATTTTATATGATTGCCATTCGACATGGGCTTACGGCTGCTGCTAGATTTTACCTTCAACCCTTCAAGGGTTTACTAAGAAAATTTTATTGTGATGTTGGGTTTTATCTGTGCGACTACTACTATAATAACCACCTTATATACTTTTAAGTGAATTTTATGGAGACCAATGTTGTTTGCTCATTCTATATTGAGGTTGAATTCATGGTAAAAAAGAAATTGATATTTCTATTCATAGGTTTCTTAACATGTTGTGTTGACAGATTGCCTTGCACCAGTGAAATTATTTGATAAGATTTTGGTAGTCCCATTCTAGTTGGGGTTCAATGTTCCTATTGCTCAAATTATTTGTTCTTTTGAACTTATTTCCATGCTTTGTGTCAGTGTCATCACTAGAAATTCTACAAATCGGCACCTTTCATTTTATTTTCTGTATATGTCAAAGAATGCATGATTCTTTTTCGTAAATCTGAACAGCAATATGAAACTCATGCATTTTGAGTTTAACATGGTCTAAAATGAAAACAGGGTAAAACATCTAGTTGTGGTTTAAGCAGCATTGATATCTTGGTCTGATAATTGCTGTTGGGATACAAAATTGTAAATTCGTGTCAGTTTGTTCTGTAAATTATGAGCTTCACATACTTTTGTTGGTTGGTTGGATTTTTCTTTCCTTTTTTTGGCAGATGTTGAGTGGTGAGGATGGGATTTAATCATTGGACCATGCTATCAACAGTCAAAGTGGTTGGATTTTGATTCTATGTGCCTATTTGATTGTCTTGCTTCTGCATATCATTTCCTTCATCCTGGTTGATGTTTCAGATATGTGACCAATGAAGATGTTCTTGTTCACAATTTGCATTTGCCAAGTTTTCACCCTCATTAATTAACTTCTATATTATACAAGCTTACCTGCTGGCAATTGCAATTATGAAAAATTGCTATAGCCTGCTTTAGTAGGAGCATTTCTGTAGCTGATCCAGCCTAATGGGAGGTAGGCCTGATAATGATGAGATCCAATTCAATACAAAATACGACACTTTGGACTAAATTCACGATGCAGGAAATATGATCTCTTGCTTCTTGCCATTATTGGACTGATGTAATGCTTGTTTATTTTACTGTCTTCTGGTTTTTGACTGTCTATGATTGTACCATTTTTGTAGGTCTGTGTGAATCAAGAAGTCTTTTTACTCACAGATTTACTTGGTTTGCAGGGAGAACGTAACTTTAATAGGTTTGGCGGATGGCTAGGGAAGAACTCGACAATGGGAAAGAATTTGCGACTTTTGGAAGATGTTCATGTTCACTTTCTTGCGTCACAGGAAGCTAAGTTGGATAGGTAGCATATATGATTTCTCATATTAAGTATGTTTACTGTATATGTTTTGAGAAAATGAGTGTCTTTAGAATCTTCTGGTTCTTTTTTGTTATTGCTATCGTTTGCAAAGTTATGGTCAAAATGTAGTTCTTTATTTTAATGTGTCTGTTGGTTTTTAGTCTTTTGAAATCAAAAGAACAGTTTTCCTACCTTCCAATGACTTACCTGCCTCTCCTAGCTGCCTCATGACAGGAGTGGGCCTTACATGGGACCACACCTGGGGCCTTTGCTGCGTCCAATTACAAGGCTGGTAGGTGAGACTGGTAACCCACAAACAGAAACAAATGGGAATGGAGAAGTATATTTCAGATTAAAAATAGTGGTTTAGTATCTGATAATTTGTTTTTGCTTAGAGCACATCGTGTGTTTTTTTTGTTCTTTTAATAGTTTATTCTTTTTCTAGGACAGACTTGTGGAGGGATTTATTAAGGATTTAGGATTGAAGAAATGTGAGAATATAACAAGGAATTTGCTGGAATTTTTGAGTTAAATTTATTCCAAAAATCAGATTCAGTTGGATTGTCAGCGAAAACTGTTGTCAGAAAACACAATAGATAGAATGCCAAAAAGATGAAATAGAAAAATTATTAGAAAGGGACATAGAGAATGGTAGGTTACTACTCTAGTGTAACAATAGAATGATGGACAAAAAATTGTTAAAAAATAATTTGAAAAATAGAAAATACAATTTGATTTGACTTAAAGTACACTTGACTAATTCCAAATTCCAAAGATTAACTCCAGAGTTTGGCTTGGACTCATCCGTTAGATCTACTTGAACACTATGATCTTCCTTTATAAAAAAACAAAAAAAACAAAATTTCGGATGAAACTCAATAACTATTGGCATCCATTTATTTTAGATCAATCATGAGTTTTAGATGATTCACAATAACCATGGACAAAAGTATTTGTCTTTTGATGCAATGGTTTTGGCCACCTCATGTTTCTGCTGTGAACTTAGTATACAACATCATATCCTTTGTTGATATCCAGAAATTAATTTTTTTGACTGTCCTTGGATCTCATGGCGTTGTCAAGTTTGTGGGTACTTTAAGCAGTAATAACAAAGACATGTCTGAATGAGTCTTTTCAGACCTCAGTAACTGATTTTTGCAATGCCACCTATTTAATTCATAGTAACTTGTTGTATTGTTTGGAGTTGATCTCCCAACTCTGACATTTATGTATGCTATCCAGCGTTAACTGAACTGAACATCTATATTTACCTCAATACATTAATTTTTTCAAATGAAGTGGACTTTTATCTTTTTTAGCCATCATTTAATATATTTGTCTTATGCAAAATCGTATTCAATATATAAACGGTCAGGGCAACCTTGCGGGTGGACTACTTTACTCTTCTATTGAAACAACTTACAGATCCTCTTCAAATGATGCCTAAGGTCTGATTACCTTCCATATGCTTCATTTACGAAATATGTTCTGTTTATAGGATAGTGGAATATTTTTAAGTATGTAATAATATCTGGAACACTATCAGGAAGTTGCTGTTCAGAAGGTTGTGGAATTCATGGATGCTTATTCTTTAACTCAAGAAGACTTCGACACAATTGTGGAGCTCTCCAAGTTCAAGGTTTGTCTGTCCCATGTCACATTCAGGAATCTAAGAAATGGTCACTTTTCAATTTCACTAGCTAGTAGTCGATGTATATTCTTCTTTAGAGATCCCTTTTGTATGTGGTGCTAATATTTATCCTTGACGTCAATCTAGTTACAAAATGTTTGTTTGTTTTTTCTTTATTCTGATGGTTGTCATTTGACATAGGAAGAATTTGACGTCATGGGCTAACAGGTTGAGTTTCTGTTTTGAACAAACTGTCCTAGTAACATAATAATGTGAATAAATGGCTTTTACTGGAGCTACTTTAAGATCTAAATACATCCATACAGATTTACATGTGCACACAAACTTGTATGATTAGTTTTCATGTTTTTATTTGTTCTCTGCATAGGCAGAGTGTTGTAAAATTAATGTGCCAACAGGGTACAGGCTGGCAGTTACATTTTGGTGTGTTCGATCCCTGTCTCTAAACACAGCATATGCTTGAAGGTGGGTTATTGTTTGGCCATTTAGCTTATTGCACCTACTGGCTAGTTCAGCACAAGCTATATTTTATTATTTTTGTGTTTGACATCACATACATGTAATTGGGCTCTTTGGAAGTCTTGTAGCTGGCCTTCTAGCTTATTGTGCATGATGGTAGCTCCTTCGCCTAATAGATTTGCTCAATCTTCCTTGAACACTTACTGGAGTTTTCATTGGTTGCTTATTTGTTGTTTGAGCTTTAGTTAAATCAAGATTGCATATCTCTCAACTTTAACAGGTTTTATGTCAGACCTTTCTAATGTGAACATGTGCCTTAATAATGCATTTATGTATTTCCAAGTTGGAGATTTATTTAATCGAAATATTATCTATGCATTTAAATACATGTATACTATATGTGATTTGAGGATCTGTTGTGTGCATGATGCCAACAGAAAGAATAACTAATCCAATAGTGGTGGTGCACTTATTATATTGCATACCATTTCAAAAATGTGTTTTTAGTTTAGTTCTGCTAAAATTAAAAAATGAATCACCATAATTGTTCAATTGCAGGGACATCCGAATCCCATGGACAACATTCAACCAGCAGTGAAATCTGCACTAACCAAGGCATATAAGCAAGGAAGCAACTCCCGTGTTGTGCGATCAGCAGATCTGATAACTCTTCCAGGCTTGAAAAAGGCTCCGAAGAAGCGTATAGCGGCAATCTTGGAACCTGTGGAGAATGGTGTATCTGAAGAAAATGGAGAAGCTCTAGCGGAAAATGAAGAAGAGAATTCTGATTCAGAAGATGCAGGTGAGCGTTTTTCTTCTGTACTACTTGTACACTTGCTGAGTGTCTGTGTGCCCGTTTTGTGTTGTCTGCTTTACATGTTTTTCACTATCAGTTGGTTGGAATGCTCGCAGAACTGACCTTGTTTTGGGTGTGACATTTTCATGATCAAACTGGTTTAGAAATGTATCTATATGATTCAATGTCACTCTCTGATTGTCGATTTTATATCTACCTGTTTCAGATGATCTTGGACTTGGTACAAATGCCGATCAGAAGCCACAACTTGATATTCTGAGCAACAAACCGAAGGGTTAGTTTTGAATCTTTTAGATACATTTTCACTCACTCCTTTATCATTGAATTGGATATTTTTAAATGTGTACATAATTCTTTCTCACGGTTCATCTTCCTGATTTGTTTTGTGACTAGGAGTCCAAGTGCAGCTTGATTTGAAGAACAAAGGAAAGTCAAATGTGAAGAAGACCCCTGCTAGCAAATCAAGAGCTTCGGAGCCTGCTGACAGGGGGGCACAAATGTCTGGAAGTAGAAAGAGGAAAAAATAGACTCTTGCGTATGCCAAAGGTGAAAGATGTTTATCTTTAAATTTTGGATGGCTGCAGACACACCCAGCATGCTTGTTTTTATTGTAGTTTCCATGTTCCAAGTTTAGTGTGAATTGATCCGAGAGTCTGCAGACACCTTCTGCCTTCTCAATCCAAATGATCCATCTGTCTTCCACAGACTCGGTTCTTTTCACTATCAGATGTCATCTACCTTGTTCTGTTTCATTTCGTTGTCCTATGTTACTGACAGATGCTGAAACGATCACGCCGACCCAATGCACCAAGGATCCGTCACGCCGTTTCTGTTATCATCCATGCAAGCAACCACAAGAAATTAATTCTTGCTTGGGCGGTTGGGGGGAGTGGAATGCACTAACCTCTCCTAGGCATGGAGCCTTGGCCTGCGTGTCCTTCATCGTTGACCCTGCACCAGTTTGACGCTGATGTTGTTGCTGCCATCGCCGCCGTCTCCGGTGGGAACAGCATGGCGTCAATCCCCTGCACATATGTCCTCCCATCGATATAGATGTCGGGCCTAACAAGTACGTCGACTCCTATAGGGCTTGTGTCGATTTTGTTCTCCTTTGCGTCTTTGGTAGCAATGTTCGTGTAGTCGACCTTGTCCTCTAATTTATCGAGTTTCCTCGAGCAAATATGAGCCTCGGAGAGGTCTAACTCTCCAATTGCTCCGATGATACCTATGATTAAGATCCCCCTTTAGGACTTTCTAGTATTTGCACTTGAAATTCTTCGTCAGTGGTACAATATATATATATATATATATATATATATAGTGATATTCATGGATTTGTGCAATGGGAATCGGATCAGGATGAGATCACGATAATGAGATCGATTCACCTTTAAACATAAACCCTAAATAATCCTAGTCATATGTTACTCGAAAGGGACATTGAGATAAACGGGTAGACTAGTATGTTGTATACACGTCCATATGACGGAGGTAGCTGGTCTCATAGCTGCTCATGTGCGAACACTAAGGATATAGTGCAGGTGCTCATTGGAGAATGAGTTCACTGATTAATCTACTCACGGAATACTGGATGGTTGATGATGTCTTATTGTCAGATAGTGATTCCATAGTCTTAGTAGTATATCTGATTCTTAGACTTGAGACATCAAGGATGTCCTGTATGAGTACTCCACTCTTTGAAATTTTAAATCTAGTATAACTGGTTATTGGGAGTGGTAGCAAATCTTACGAGGGTTATTGAGTGTCGATACAGGATCATTTGTTCTCGGTATCATGAGAGGAATATCCCGTGTGTTCTTGCTTAAACAAATCCTTGGCCAAATATGAACCTCGGAGAGGTACAACTCTCTAATTGCTCTCTGATCATACCTATGTATGATTAAGACCCCTCCTTAGGACTTACTAGTACTTGCACTTGAAATTCTTCATCAGTGGTATACAGACCTGCTTCTACGGTACCATAACATTCACTCTTTCAATCTATAGTCATTCTTGTCATCACGTTGCTCATCGAAGTAGAGCTCCTAGTAGCTTTCAATCATACCTTCGTATGATTAAGTTTCCTCATGAGACTTCTCTCATGTGTGTTGTATTGTCTGAAACTGTTCCATCACGATTCACTACATTTTGTCACCTCTCAGTGACATCTTAATTGTATTATGATCTTTGTGTGATAAACCCAAACTATGATCTCTCTATCTATGACCTCTGCCAGCACATCGCAAGCTTCTGTCACATCCGATTATGTTCGCTCATTTGACAATCGATATTTGTCCACTCACTCTCATGTCACACATGGACTGCTAGTCATAGGTGCCCTACATGCCAATCACGTGAGTGATGACACGTGTGACATGACACACATTTTTTTTACTTATTATATTTTGACATTGTATCACTTTATATTACTTGTTGCATATATATATATATATATATATATATATCCATGGATTTGTGCAATGGGAATCGGATCATGATGAGATCACGATAATGAAATTGATTCACCTTTAAACACAAACCCTAAATAATTCTGGTCATATGTTACTCGAAAGGGACATCTAGATAACCGGGTAAACTAGTGTGCTGTATACACGTCCATATGATGGAGGCAACTGATCTCATAGTTGCTCATGTGGGGACACTAAGGATACAGTACATGTGCTCGTTGAAGAATGAGTTCACTTATTGATCTGCTCATGGAATACTGGATGGTTGATGATGCCTTATTGTCAGATAGTGATTCCGTAGTCCTAGTAGTATATCTGGTTCTTAAACTTGAGACATAAAGGATGTCCTATATGAGTACTCCACTCTTTGATACTGGACTTATAGGTTTGAAAACAACTGGTTATTGGGAGTGGTAGTCAATCTTACGAGGGTTATTGAGTGTCGATACAGGATCATCCGCTCTCGGTATCATGAGAGGAATATCCCGTGTATTCTTGCTCAAACAAATCATTGGCAAAGGTCATTCAGATTGAGAGAGAAAGAGTTCGATTTTACGGATATAGATTCAGGGATATACAATCTCCTTATGTAACACAACTATCTTTCTGACATGCAGTTTTTGATTTTACGGATTTCGCGCGCTGATCTTCGCACGACGACGAACACGCTTTGGGAAATTTGGGGTTTTTGTTTTTATGTTCTTCCGCTGCGCATGTGATGTTGCCCTTAGATTTCCCTACATGGATAAAGCATAACAACTCTCATAGTCTAATGACTTTGTTGAAATTGGTGCATTATTATTTGGATCCTGGGCCTCTGCCCCCATCACAATCTCCATTGTGCAAAAATTCCTTTGCGACAATTCGAATAGTAGCATTGTGGTATATTTTTCAAGAGTACATGCCTCTATATCCTCTTACCCAGTGTCAAGACTTTTCGACCCTCAACTTAGCATATATAAGTTGGGTGGCCTTAATCTCTCTATCAATTGCTTTATTGAGATAAGGTGTCTATGCCTTGAAACTCTCTTCAACTTTGGCACAATGCAAGATAAGTTTACCCCACCAAAACAATAGACCCATGGAATGATATGATCCCATTCTTGCCTTTACAAGAGTTCATGCCCTTGACCTCTATCTAAGGAAAGCTTCATGCCTTCTCCCCATGTTTCATATTCTATTTTGACTTTCTTTATGCAGCTTAGGCACTTTACCTAGTTCCAACCAGGTTGTTCTGCTCTTGGATGTGTATTGAGTTAATAGTGGCTTTTGTGCTCACCAGTTAGGCATTTGTTGAGTCCAATCTCTATGTCAACTCTAAGCTTACTACTCATTCATATAGACATATTCTTCCCATGTTGAAGAGAAAGTTTTCATGCTTGATAATGTCGAATTTTAATTGTCTTAGGATGACCACGAATAGTCATCGTCTAGATACAAGCCCTTGTATGAGTATTGAATTATTTGAGTAACAATTCTCATTACCTTTGTAAGCTTTGCACAACTCTTTCGAACATCAAGCAATCCATCTTTTCTTACACAATCTCATCAATTACCAAGTGTCCTGCTTTCCTTAAGCACGTTAGGCATTTGTTGAGTCCAATCTCCATGTCAACTCTAAGCTTACTACTCATTCATATAGACGTATTCTTCCCATGTTGAAGAGAAAGTTTTCATGCTTGATAATGTCGAATTTTAATTGTCTTAGGATGACCATGAATAGTCATCGTCTATATACAAGCCCTTGTATGAGTATTGAATTATTCGAGTAACAATTCTCATCACCAGCTTTGCACAACTCTTTCAAACATCAAGCAATCCATCTTTTCTTACACAATCTCATCAATTACCAAGTGTCCTGCTTTCCTTAAGCACTATTAAGTTTGGTTGCCAACATTGAGCCATGGCTTAAATTCAACCATCCCAACCTTTGTGCACTATGCACTCTTTCTAACTCACTTGTTCTCGTGGTGCCTCTCGTGCGAAGAGTTAGCTATATTTTTGATGTCATCTCGGATGCTCGCTTCTTTGAACAACTCATTTCCTTATATCTCTATACTCATTTCTCTCAAACGATCGTATGTACTGACTGTCGACAATACAACCCTACTAAGTCCATCACGTTTGCATATGAAATGTTCTTAAGTGTGTTTGTCATGCTCTGATACCATCTGTCATAGATTTAGTTGGTTTTACTTAAGTTGTAAGGTAGTATGTTCATTTGCAAAGGGTCAACCTCTTAGAAACCTTTATGGTCTCTTAAGGACCTATAGAAGAGAACACAAGTTAGAAGAATCGTTTATCTCGGGATCCCACAAGCAGATATTTTAATAAATACTTGATAAATAATATAAATTATAAATATAAACTTCGTAAATTCTGAACGATCACGTGATAATGGATCTAAGATAGTTTGTCACAATTAAAAGTACTCATAAGTGCCCGACACTACTACAGAATAAGACAATAAACCAACACTAGATAATAACTATAAAGGCCCATCTAACCATGTTGTCATGAAAGATTCTAAATCTCCCACTTAACAACTCGATCCCATATGACGCTCGGCACCATTAATCCTCCAGTGCTCGAGCTATGACGCTTGGCACCATCAGTCCTCCGGTGTCCGAGCTATGGCGCTCGGCACCATCAGTCCTCCAGTGCCCGAGTAATAGTGCTTGACACCATCAATCCTCCAGTGCCCGAGCTATGGCGCTTGGCACCATTAGTCCTGTAGTGCCTGAGTTATGGCGCTCGACACCGACAATCCCCTAGTGCCCGAGCTATGATGCTCGGCACCATCAGTCCTCTAGTGCCCGAGCTATGGTGCTCGGCACCATCAGTCCTCCAGTGCCCGAGCAATGACGCTTGGCATCGTCAATCCTCCAGTGCTCGAGCTATGGCGCTCGACACCATCAGTCCTCCAGTGCCCGAGTTATGGCGCTCGGCACTATCAATCCCTCAGTGCCCGAGCTATGACGCTCGGCACCATCAGTCCTCCAGTGCTTGAGCTATGGTGCTTGGCACCATCAGCCCTCCAGTGCCCAAATTATAGCGCTCGGTACCATCAATCCTCCAGTGCCCGAGTTATGGCGCTCGGCACCATCAATCCTCCAGTGTCCGAGCAATGGCGCTCGGCACCATCAATCCTCTAGTGTCCAAGCTATGGCACTCGATACCATCAGTCCTCCAATACTTGAGCAACATAGCTCGGTGCCATCAATTTTCAGTACCCGAGCTACGATGCTCGCTCGATCATGTAATTCTCCGTCATTTGCTACCAACAGGTCCCACTTTTGATCGACGACCCCTGTGCGAACGATCAACTTACTTAAGCCGGGGTACCGAACCATGCCCCGAAGGAGCCAAGGCACGGTCCTCTCGGGGGGGGGGAGAGAATGATAGGGCACATTTTGGTAAAACACCTTTTGACAGCAGCCCACGCCAACGGCAGCATCAGCAAGGGTTTCCAAAAGCCATCATGGCAGACCACGTCGGATCGAAAAACTTGGGACGACGCCGTCGGGTACGAGCCCGCCCCGAAAACTCTAGTCGACACCGTCGGGTACAAACCCGTCCTAGAAACTCGGGCTGGCACCGTCGAGTACAAGCCCGCCCCAAGAACTCGGGACGACGCCTCCAGGTACCAAGCTGCCCTGAGAACTCGGGACGATGCCACACAATACTATCCCGCACCATACGATCGACTCCCATGTATAGGTATAAATGCCCCCTGCCCGGCTAGCACCGGGAGGACGAAAAAACAGAGACTCACACTTATTCCATTCAATTCTAATTTGAGCTTCGGAGGGGTCAGATCGGAAAAAACTCCTCTCGACCTCAGCCTGAGTGCAGGGGCTGGTGACGCAACAGTGGTGGGCATCATTCGCAATCCGTCCTGACTCGACAACCATTGGTGGCCACAAAAGTTCTTACTAGGGCACCCTTGAACATCCTAAGCCGTGCTAACTCCTGTAAAGGTGTATCGACATTTGGGAGATGCTTCCCAATAGTGTCCACACCATCCGATCCCAAGATTATTATAGTGGCAGAATGGTTAACCTCTTCTAACGATGATTATCCCTCTACTAATGTAATTTTTAACTCGACCATATCTCGACATTTAACTTCTACGTAGTGAATCAAGATATGTTTCGGTAATTTAGATCACTTAAGGAATAGCTTGAGAAAATATAAGTTTAAAGTAAGAGATTTAAAACAGAGATTTAGTGGGGCTTAACCCTGGTTAGAGGGAGCCCTTCCAGAAATTCTCAACGGCAACGGGGTAAACCCATGCCGAAGAGGGGGTTTGGAAATAGTTTTCAACCAGCAATTGTCGCGCCTCGGTTATAACCTCACTAGCTGCGACATTGCCCCAAGCGCAAAGATAGACAACTCGTTACGAGGTCTCTTCTTTTATAAACCTGCTATCTCTAATCAGCTTCTGCTACTGTCGATGTGGGACTAAGTTGAGTTGCACTTCGATTTCGATCCCCATGTATTATTTATTATATCATCACTTGTGTTACCCGCATCAATACGAAAGGAGATAGAATATGAACATAGATAGGGATAGCTGGTTGTTATGAAGAAGTCATGGCGAAGCTTATATTATAACATACGATTGGACTCACACAGTATATCATAATTACGGCTCTTAATACACAATAATATCAATCACTATGTACTATTTAGAAGGATAATTTATGAATATTATATATATTGTTAATGTTCATCTTGGTTTTATGACGTGCTACGTATCGCAAAGTCAATTGGATTTAGTGGTATTTAAGTAGTGTATCTAGAGGTATTTAGTGGATGATAAATAATTTCATCAAATACTCCTTACATATGAAAATTGTTTGAACCATTTGGGCATTATAATTGTCATCATCGATAATAATATATTTCATTTAGTATCCACACGTAGGAGGGTTGCTCGGTCAAATCGTGCGATCATTTAATTTTTTTAATCAATTAAAATATATAATTTTAATAATCATAATTATTAAAATGTGAGAAACTCCACCGAACAAATGGATAGGAACGAACCTTCAATAATTTTTTATTTAAAAATATATACAAAAATAGAAAACATCTCACAACCCCATCTCAACTCTTTTCTGTTTCCCTAAATCAACGAGAAATCATAAAATCTATGGTTTGATGTCTTCCGTGTTCTAGAGATTGCCATCTTAAATTATGAGTTGCTCATTGGTCACCGTCAGATGTCATGTCAACCATTTTTCTTGCAAATAATTTGTCAATACTTTATTTAGAATATTTATACTCTATTGAAACACACCCAACGAAACTTATAAGATAATATATTTTAAATAATTTTATATGCCATGAAGTAAGTTTGATTATGGTTCCCTTCAAATGAAATTCGAATCAAGTTAAAATCAAAATTAAATTGGTTTAACAATTTTCTAATTTCAAATCAAATCGAAATCAATTTTGGACGGTTCGATTACTAAGTTTAAAAAATTGAAACTATTAATTTTGAAATCGACGGTTTAAGAATCGAAACGCACAATCACCAGCTGAAGAACAAGTATGCCCACAAGCACAGTACTAAACTTCCACAAGAACAGAGTCTTGTTGTATATATATATATATATATATATATATACATACATTATTCACAAAGAAGATACACACATCTCTTTCTTGCAAGAGCAACATGGAAATCATTTAAAAGGAAGTCCATCTCTTTCTTGCAGACAACATAGAACTCATTCCACTTCTGTCATCCCCAACTTCGGAGACTCGCAGTGACGGCAGAATAGTTGGCAAAGATCCCACATTTGACCATCTTTTAATCTTCCCCCTTTACCTTTCGCTTATTATCTTTGCGAAAGGCTCCGCCAAAAGCCGGCGCCGTGGAACTTCGCCAACATCTCCCTCTCCAGCTCCGCTAACTCCGGCGATGGCGACTCCGCCGGATACGTCTCGTTGAAGCTGGACCTTGCCAGAAGGACCCCATGGTAGAGACTGAAGTCGTCGTCGCCGCGAAAGACGCCGGCTTCCGGCCTCCAAAGGCCAGTTTTGGGCTTCGTGCTCGCCGCCCAGCGATTCCTCCTCAGCCGTAGCACCCGCCGCACGAGACCCAAAGGCAGCTTCAGCACCACCACGATGAGAAGGTGCACCAGGCCGCATGGGCAACAGCAACAGAGCGCTGCGAACCCCGCCGTCGTGGCACCGGCCACCTCCGCTAGAGATGCTCGCCGCTTCGCTGGCTCCTTTGCCATCATCTGAGGCCGGCGGCCCATGGCGGATAGAGCGGGCTTCGCCGGCGGAGGGGGAAGTGGCCGGTGAACAGGCTTGCGCGCCATCTCGCCCTCTCGGATCGCAATCAGACGGCTCAGACGAGATAAAGGTCTCACCTTTGTGCAAATCGAAGCGTAACTCAGTCGAGAGGGCTTGAGGCCGCCGCTTTCCGGCGACGTACCTACGGCTATCTCGCTGTAGGGGAAATGGAGAACGAGAAGCAGCCGAACCGAAACGCTCGGAAGAAGAATTAAGCGCAGGGAGCGTGACAGTAATACTGGCCGTGTTATAGTAACCGGGGGCGAACGCAAGGGAATATAATATTCCCGCGGAGCAGCATGGATAGTGCCTCCCAGAAGAAAGACTCGTCCACGTGCACTTCTCCTAGGCCGTTGCTGCAGCAGAAAGAGAACTAATTGTGGCGCTGCCTATGGAGTCATTTGGTAGACTTGATGTTGCACCGCGGGACAAGCGACGTGACACGGTGGGAAATGGATGTAAATGGAGCGACGTGACACGAGGAAGAAGACAAGAAACCCAAGCAACTCCAGGGATTACACCCTTCGCTCCACGTGAAACATGAAAGCAACAGCGGCCCCACGTAGTGCGTACAAATGTGTGGTGCTGCGGTCTATAACGGAGTTTGCGGCTAAATCTTGCGTCCCGTGAAGCGAGCTGCCGGACAAATCTGGACTGCACACGTGTGGAAACCACGTGGTTGTCCATGAAATCACATCTCCATCAACAATGCTGCCAGAATGCATCGATGCTAGGTTCTTCCCTGCAACTCGGAGAACTCTACACTGCTGGTCTTGGTTTCGTTGTCAAGCCAAATCCAAATGGGAACCGGGGATCATAGTGCCGGTCGCCAACGTTCATGGGAAGCTGGTCAACGGACTTGAACCAAGTGCGGGGAAGCTTTCCGCTGAAACCGAAGTCACCGAAGAGGACGTCGGCCACACCTTGGCCTTCTGAGCCTGGCAGCCATGCGGCCACAAGCGCGTCCATCAAGGGCACGTATGGCTCGATCACGACAGGCCTGCCGGAGATGATGACCACTGCGCACTTCACGGGGCCGCACACCGCTCGGATTGTGCTTGGTCCAGGCTCAGCGATGGTGAGGTTGAGGCTGTCTCCGGCTGTTTCAGCGTAGGGTGGTTCTCCGACAACGACGATGGCATACGAGAAGTTGTTGCTCTTGACGAAGTCAGCGTCGGGGTTCTCGGAGAAGACGATACTGGTTGCTGGGTCCGCTGTGGATCTAATGGCATCCAGGATTGTGGTACCTGTGAACAACATTGGAATGAGCTTTTTAGTTGCTTCATATTAACATCTTTAGGCTGATCCGAAACAGCAACTTCAAGATCTTATTTCTAGTTTCAGAAATCTAGTATCAAGCTTGGTGGAAGCATAATTAATAGCTCACTATTTGACCTTCACTGGCTCAAAAATAAACATGCAGATTAAGAATGATACAAGAACATTTATGTTGATGCTACAACAACTCAGAAGAGCAAAGAGCGTTTGGACATACCAGCAGTGATTCTTCCACTCCCTCCTTGCCACTCAATTGTCCACCCACCACATTGAAAGCCCAAGTTATCAGCATGACTTCCGGCGACAAGGATTTTGTCGGCTTTCTTGGGCAGGGGCAACAACGGCTTCTTACCAGATTTTCCATTTTTCAACAGCACAAGTGATCTCCTCACGGCTTCCCTTGCCAACTCCCTGTGCTCCTGTATGCAGTCCAAGAGTTGTCAGGAGAGAAGGCATTTTACCTTGTACTGGATTTGCTAAATTAGAATATGCTGATCGCAAGCAAAGAGACTTAAAAATACAGCCGAATTACCTTTTTCCCGAGTTGATCAGCTAAGCTTTTATCAGGCAGTGGGTTCTCAAAGAGACCCATGACAAACTTTACCCGCAAGATCCTTCTTACAGCATCATTAATTCGGCTCATGGGGATGACTTTGGCATTAACAAGAGTTGTCAGATTACTGATGAACCCATGATAGTCAAATGGAACCATCACCTGCAAACCACACCATGGAGGAAATGTAGGAAAGATCTCAAGTGTGAAAAATTGTGAGATTTGCTTATCTTCAATCCTCTCGTTTTAGGAATACATGATGGAAGAACCACATATAAATTCTCAAGAACCATGCTGCAATTACTAATATCAAGCTTGATGAGAAAGTGAGCACGGAACACCTCCTAAAAAGAGCTACAAGTATCTCAGATGTAGCCCCCTCTACCAGTACTTGATATCCTCTGTGTCTCTGGTAGGTGGTTTTTGTCTTGTAAAAGCTAAATATGTAACGCATAAACAACAGGGAAGCTTTCTAATGTCTAACAGCAGTCCCTCCTGTTTTGCAGCTATTGCGACGCTAGATTTGGACGTTGTATTCTCATGCATTTAGTTGAACATGATTCAGAAGTGCCACTGCACTACGCAGTCCTTTTGATGTTTCCAAATGACAAACTATAAACTAGATACTCAAAACGAGATATATCAGTGACAATTAATTAGTGATGACAGTTTGGCAATTGACTGCTCACCATATCGATTCCAGCATTTATTGATGTTTGAACAGAATATGTGTAATTTGCATCAGGCGGAGTGGTGATAAAATCAATGCCTTGATAGTCTGAAATCACGAATCCCTGAAAAATACAAGGACATTAAAAAAAAAAAATTGGTAGAGTTGTGACAGATTGTGAAGTAAAAAATAAAAAGCACAGAAAACCACTTTAGTGAGCTCTTTTCAGACTCAACCTTAAAACGAAGCTTCTTTTTGAGGAAGCCAGTGATTAGATGACGGTTGGCATGCATTTTGATTCCATTCAAGCTTGAATAAGAAACCATGACCGAGGACACACCCTTGGCAATGGAATTATAGTAAGGAGGCATATGGATGCCAAGGAGTCCATGGAGATTGATGATAGTATTGTTCGAGTTAATTCCTTTTTGTGTTCCACCATCACCAACAAAGTGCTTGGCGCAAGCTGCTATATTTTTCCTGATACAGATGTTATAAATAATTCATACAAGAATGTACGGAAAACATTAGAGAACATAAGATTACTTGTGGGTTTGATATATTAGTATTATCATGACTTAACACATATTATTGTTGGTTGGATTTTGAACCTTACTTTCCGGCAACATAAGGAAAGCCCTTTGTGTAGTTCGCAGGGATATCTCCCTGTAAGCCAAGGATAATTTGTGTCATTGCCTGCACAACCTTGTGATCCTCGCTGTAGCTCTCGTAGCACCTGCCCCACCTTGGATCTCTACAAACCTGAATTAGGAACAACAAATATCAAAACAACAGGAAAAGATATGCTTCTACAGTTCCAAGTTATTACTTTGGATTCTGAAGCACCAGAAATGGACAAATCTATGTTCCTATGGTGTTGAGTCGCTTACTGCAACACAGGGCGCAAAAGTGTAAGGAATGCCTGTTGCTCTGACTTCAAGGGCGGTTGCAGCACCAATCCTCTTTACAAGATCAGGATCCCTACAGATAATAATATGCGAGCATGATGCCAGGATCAGGAATCTGAGATCAGTATGACTAATTGCTATGGATTTTACATAAAAGACACTCATAAACCAGTAGAAGACAATATTAAAAAGTGAGACTCTTAACAAGCACCATAAGGCAGTAATCCAAGGTAGGGTGAGGAGAATAAGAGACTTGACAGGACCAAGTCTCAACAAAAATGGAGACCTAATAAAAGAGAATGGAGAAAGATAGGAAAAAGCTAGAGCGATACGTTATCTTGACTGATGCCACTCAATGCTATAGAACAAAGCAGTAAAACTTAAATCCTTCTTAAACTTCTGAAAAAAGGGAAATACTTATAACCCCATATATTCCAATAGTAATTCAAAAACCTCGCAGTTGATCCTCAACTTGCTTTCAAGTAACTACTGTTGTGTCATAAGAAAACATATGGAATTACATCTTCTTGACATAGGTATTAAAGTATAGAAAGATATGAATAACTCAAATTAATTGACAACATAGTTGTTTGGAAAACCAACAGTTAATTAAGAAAGTAAGTAGTAGTTTATGCACCAGGTCCATAGAGTTGAGTTTATAGTAAACAAAATACTGATATTTCGAAGAAATTTAAACTTACATCATGCCACAAATAGAAATCACAATATACTTGCCTTGTGGCTCCAAGACCAATGTTGTGAGGAAATATAGTTGCATTGTAGGCAGTATTGTGACCATGAATGGCATCAATCCCATAAATCATGGGAATTCCCAAGCGTGTCGATAGACATGCCTTCTGAAGCTTTTTTATCATATTCACCCAAACCTTAGCAGAGGCATGACGAGCAGGAACACTTCCCCCACCACTAAGAATGCTACCTGCAACACAAATATAATTTAGATGTATCCTGCCCACATCTCTTATACTCTTCCCATAACATTACAAACATCACCGATGAAGTAGTCTTTCAAGACTTGAGCTGAGGCAATTTGTCGCTCAATTTGTGTCATCTGACCAATCTTTTCAGCAAGAGTCATGCGCTTCATTAGATCTCTGACTCGAACATCCACTGGCTGGTTGGGATCTTTGTATTTTGTATGCTTTGCTTGTATGGTTACTGCCCAGCACAACAGTAACAGAATCCCAAGCATTGGTGTCTGCGAAGTTGCCATCTTCAGACAAAGCAATGAGCTTCTCAGATCCTTTCGACAAACCTGATATCATAATTCATGAAATGAACATAAAGACAAAGCAGAAGATACAACAAGAGGAATTCAGACTAACTTGAAAGAGTACTACTCTCAGTTCAGCAAAAGAAAACCAGGAATTGCAGAGAACAAAAGTTAACCACAGAAATGGATGTGTATACATTGATATCAATCGTTAATCTCTGATACTGCAATGCTGCGTTTGCAAATTTTACTGAAACTAAAACCAAGAAATGGTATTTAACCCATTAAAAGATTAGGTAGACAATTCTGTAGGACAATGATAACGAAGATGACAGCTAAATCAGGCAGGTCAAAAGATGAAGGTGCATTTTCACTTTGTACAAGAGAAAAGAGCGGATGCCGATCATTCAACAGAAGTTAGGATAGGTGGGTAAAGTGTTATAAGATAAAAGGATTATGAACTATCCAAAGAAGTTATACCTCTCCATACCTTTCTTTGTTGAATGAGAAAGCACAAATCCTAAATTCTTTCCTTGAAAACAGAACAAGGGCGTAGGGCAACACCTATATTCACAAAAACCACATACCAATACTTATTCAAGTGCTTTGAGACCTAACATATTACTCTAGTTAACTATAAGAAAACGAAGGAGATCTTTTGGGAGAAAGCAGGTAGTTCAAGGAGGCAAGTGGTGATGTGTATCAGATTAAGTTTCACAAGTATCCTTATAGCAGAGACTTCTGTTTGTGGACGTTTAAGCTCTCTTAGAACAAAAATACACAATTAAATCGAAGAAATGGATGATACAAGATTAAAAAAAATGTTCCAAGTAGCATTCAGGTAAATAACAAGAAATGGCCAGGCAAACGTGAAAAGGCAATCTTTTCTCGGAACAACGCAATTTTGATACCTAGGGCGCGATCCGGATCCCATAAAAACCCTAGAAACACGAACTTTCACCTCAATAAGATAGAAAAATTAACAATGCCAGAGCGATGCGGGAACCAAAGCACCGACACCGACGTACCAAACTTTGAACGCAATGAATGAAGGTAGAAACACCAAACGAGTGCGAAGTAGAAATACTTTATCACAAGTAATAAGGAAAGAATGAGATCGTCACCTCAAAGGGTCACAGGGAGCGGGAGCTCATTTAGAGACAAAAAGAGAGAGGGAAAGGAGACGCAAAAGCTGACCACTCAGAGCACCAAGCTTCAATTATAGACGCGCCTGAGACGAATTACGAGTAAGAAAAGCGAGGTTATTACGTTAATGTATAATAAAAATGGTATAGTTTAGCAACTTTAATGGATAAGAACTGTCTAATTTAAGTACTTGAGATTTGGACGTGGTGATGCGATTTGGGTGGTCGCTAGGGTTCGAATCATTTGTGATGCCAAAATTACCGCTAGAACTCTTCGATTTGGTCTCGCGAGTCTATC
>LVTN01000333.1:232618-251661 GCA_001649415.1 Musa itinerans
GGGGGGGCGGGGGGTCTGATAGGGCGAGATTTAAGGCAAGCAAATACGGCCGTTTGGTTGAGCTGGGTCTTCGCGCGGTTGTCCATGTCTCCTAAGGACGTTGTCTTCCACCGCGGTGTCAAGTGCACGGTTATATATATATATATATATATATATATATATATCTGATACGTGCACGGCTTTATGCTCAATCATCGGAATATAATTAATTTGATTACCTGACTTATTAGATGCAATTTTGAATTTACTTAGAAATTTATGGTCAGGCTCGTTGATATTAACGCCACCGGGTACCTGCCTATTGATTGGACGAGGCGGAGATCCTCTTGTGGGTCCCGCCTGTCGCATCTTTGCAAAAACGCTGCCGGGATCAAACTGGTTACATGACGTGGCGAGACCTTGTTTGACAATAAATACACGATTAATGTGGATCCCGCATTTCGCAGAAAGCATACCCGACGTTTGCACAGACAGCCTGTTTGGGCCAAACATCGGATCACTCTCCAATTAGGACAGTAAAAGCTCCCCATGCGGCGGATTTGGATCCAAACGACCGGAGACGTGGCATCCGCCTGTGTAAGCCACGTTATGAGTCTGGGATCTCAAATGGGAGGAGTGGCCCGTTCTCAGGGATCCGAAAGACCTCCATAGGGCTTCCGAGCAAGGAGAGATGAGGAAGCACTTGTCTCCTATCGCCAACGATCTGCTCTGTAGATGTGCAGAGTAATTCCCCTCCTCTTTACTCTAGCATTAAGTAAATGGTCTGGTGCTGTGTCTATGATCTTTCATGCTGCATTAGGATGAAAAATTAGGTGGCTTGAGCTATTCAAATTGGATGTATTTGCACGGATTAGGCATTACCTGCATGAGCATGGAATATCTTAAAGCAGACACATACATTTAGAACAAACGAGTAATAGAGATCAGTGGTAGAGTAACACATCAAAGACAAAAACATCTTAAATCTGTTCTTCATGACTGCAAGCCTGGTTTCCTAATTCTAACATTTGAAAGAAAAGTCTCAGACATTCTTCAGGGAACATCATTGTCCTCATTGTCTGTGAAAGAATTTTCAATTAGTGATTCCTATTTGGTTGTTATTCAAGATCTCTTTCTTTGTCTCTGTCTTTTTTGGCAGTCTGTATATCTTAAAACCAAGGTCCGTAATACCGTACCATACCGGAGTTTCGATCTGGGCTCGGTACGGTACGGTATGGGTATACCAGTGCACTGTTTATAGTGTTGCAGTGCACTGTTTGCACGGTTACAGTGCACTGCTACAGTGCTACAGTGTACTATAGCACTGTACCGGTCGTATCGCCCGGTACCGGGCGGTCCGCGTACCGGTAACCTATCGGACCGGTACGTACCGCCCATACCGAGCGGTACATATCGAAACGACAGACCTTGCTTAAAACATATATCGTATTATTCTCTTTGGCTGATACAAATAACCTGAACCTTTCAGGACATTGGACACTTCACTTGATTCTCTGGTAGAGGATTTTGAGAGAGGCTTGAAGCCAGTGTTAGATAACTACTCAAGGAGGTTAGTAGAGTTTTGCTGCTCAAAGGCAATTGAAACTATTTGTCCTAACGTCGGGGATAGGATAAAGGATGGATCTTTTAGCCGATTCACTTACGACATGATGCTAGCATGGGAGAGCCCCAGCTCAACCAATTCAGAGCTTTCTTCGGTTTGAAACTCATTTCTGACTAGCTTAATATAACATTTTATCAACCTGACAATCTTTGTGGTTACCAAATTAATAGGGCATGAAAAATTAAGATCTTTGTTTCTAGTTTCAACATTAGAGCCCCCAGTGGGTTAATATATTGCCTCTTCCCCATCCAGGAGAGCATTGCAAAGGAAAAGGAGGACAAAAGGAAACCTCTTGAAGGAAATGCAGGGCAGATGCATGATGATATTCCCCTATTTTATTCAGATATGATGCCTCTTCTTGTAAGCGGTCCATCTAGCTTTATTTATCATGCCAGTTACTGCTTCGATAGTCATGAACTTGCATGTGCCCTCGAGTACTCTGGACCATCTCAAAAATCCGGTTTTTTTTTTTTTTCTTATAACAGGTTAATGAAGAATCAAGTGTTGGGGAAGATGCGTTTGTATGGTTGGCATCCTCAATTCCCTTGGTTGCTGATGTTGTCAATGCACGGTTCACTTTTGAAACTCTTACAGCACCTACTGCTAGTCGGCTCCATTTTCCTGCTTATGATACATTTCTCAAGAAAATGGACAAGTAGGAATTCATCTCATCCATCTCAGTTAATTTTATTGACATCTGAAGCCTCTTGCTTACAAATGATAGTTAGTTATTGGAGTACTCTTTGTTGTATTATCTCATGTGTTTTTACTTTTTTCACAAGTATATATTTATGCTCCTTAAGATCATTTTGGGTTCGTGAATTTAGGAATCATGTGGGTAAATGCAATGAGGGTTTACCTGCTTTTGTTGATTATATTCATAGAAAAAGACTTGCACATGCAAAGGAAATTATTCTTAAGGATTTGGTTAGACTAATTCCTACAAAGAGTGCACATGTTGAATTTGTGCCTCAGTTATAACAAGATTGGTATTGCAATTCCAAAAGCTAGTGTATTGGTCAAACACATTTTTAGCTAGGCCAGAAAGATCTTTTGTCATTATTTCTTTTGAGCTAATTTCAAAACTTGATTTAGTTATTGTAGCTGTGACCATCATCTATCGGTTTTTTAAGTTGACATATATATAAGAGATACTGGTCAGAGTTTTATGCATATATAATGTCATAGTTCTCTTCCCTCAAAAAAAACTTAATCTTCCTTCCACTGATGTTGTTCACAACTAACTTTGAGCTAGGGTGT
Source organism: Musa itinerans (assembly GCA_001649415.1). Classification (NCBI taxonomy): domain Eukaryota; kingdom Viridiplantae; phylum Streptophyta; class Magnoliopsida; order Zingiberales; family Musaceae; genus Musa; species Musa itinerans. The sequence continues at coordinate 235,482 of LVTN01000333.1, forward strand.
TTTGCTTTTGTTCATAGTTCTTGTGTGGTAATAAAGGGTTAATTTCTGTTATTCATAGTGATCGCATGACCTGGGATTCTTTTGTATTGAGATCAGATAATGAGTTTAGTTTTAGTCCAATGAGCAAGGTACAGATGGATAATCTAGAAGACGAGTTTTAAGTTTATGAAGAGCTAAAAAAAGAGGACTTTCTGCAGATTCTGTGCATCAGAGTGATCACTATTTTCCTTAATTGCATTGATTCAGGGTTCCTATCTAGCCAGTATAGCCTATGAAGAGCTCAATAAAGAAAAAGATTGCTGCGATTCCATGCATCCGAGTGACCACTATTTTTCTCAATTGCACTCATTCAGGGTTCCTATCAAGCCTGCAGTATAGTTTTTTCAGTATTGTAACTACGATGAATCGTCAAGTGGAGTTTTATTTCCTTCACTTCGTTCTCGGCCTTTGCTGGCCTAATTGTCATCAAGATCATATGGTTTGCATCAGCAATGCACATTGCCATTTTAAGACTAAATCGACTGTAGTTAAATAACATTCATCTTGTCTCCTCCGAATTTAATCTGCGTGCAAATTTGTGATATTGTCAAATTGATTTTTTATCAAAAATTTTAGGAACCTTTCATGAAATATAACCTTCATGTTCTATTATTTTGCAAGGTGTAAAACTACAGACTAATCTTTTAAATGCTTAGTTTTTTCTTGATTGTTTAGGTGCATCAAATACTTGGAAAAACAGGAGACACCAACTGGCATTGAATTCTCTGAGGATGTGTTCATTTTGCATGTTGAGGGTACTGCTAGAACACAAAGAGTGGTGCGACATATTGGGACAAGAAGTTGGCCAGGTTGACTTCTAATAGTTTCTCATATAATCTAATGATTTGCGGACCTATCCAATGGCATACATTGACCCTTTTTGGATAAATTTTGATGTATCAAAATTGTTGAACTATTTTAGAATTCCTGATTTATAGTGGTGGTTATTATTCTTTGCTAGGTAGACTCACCCTTACAAATCAGTCCCTCTACTTCGAGGCATCTGGAGTAATATCATATGAGACTGCCTTAAAAGTTGATCTTTCAAGAGCTGATGTAGTTCAGCAAGTCAAAGCAACATCAACTGGGCCATGGGGTATTCCCTTGTTTGACAAAGCTATAACATGAGTCTACGGAGTTGTAAGTCTGAACTGTAAATTATTGTACATATAATAAGACAAAAAAAAAATCATCTCTCTCAGATTTAAAAGTACAACGAGTGAGATTTTTTTCCATAAGAATCTTGAAATACTTTCAACTATAATTTTCCAGGTCAGAGCCCTTGGTGCTAGAGTTACCCGAGATGACTAGTTCTACAAGACGTGATGGTCACTGGCTTACTCTAATAAAGGAGGTAATCTTTCTCCACCGCTTTATATCAAAATTCGATATAAAAGCTCCTGTGCAGGCTTGGGAGCTTCATGCAAGAACTATTTTGGGGATCTTAAGGCTTCATGCAACCAGAGAATTGCTAAGAATATCACCACCAGCTCCTGCTAATTTCTTGATTTTCTCATTGTATGAGGACCTTCCTAGGGGGGACTATGTATTGGCAGAGTTAGCGAATACCATGAAGCAGACAACTAGTTTAAGCCCATGCAATGCAGCTTCCATGCTAAAGAGTTTGAACATTTCCTCTCCTATTGCCTCATCAGTTGAGAACATAAAACAATTTGAAGAAGAAACAAGTAATCATTCAGACACTTTAACATCACTGGAGACAACTATTGGTCAAGTAAGGGAAGAAGCCAAGGAGGTTAGTATGGCAAAAGCTACCGTGGAAGAGGTGGTGGAGGAAGGATTAAGTGAAAGTCTTCTCATTCTAGTTGTAAGCTGCTTCACAATTTCGTTTGCTGAAATATATTCTCATCTTAGGTGTGCGCCTTCTGAGAAAATTTGTACATGAATAGCTGTCGTTTTCTGCTCTCATCAGTCGGAGTTTGACACCCGAGCTCCAGAGGTGTTAATATTACTATGTTGGCTTTTGCCGCAGGAGCTAGTGAGTTCACTCAAAAACGTCCTGCCTTGGTTAAAAGTTGTTCTGTCATGGGAAAGACCAACCGTAACACTCTCTGGACTCGTGCTGGTTTTAGCCTTCACATACAAGTAAGCCTATGTTTCTCAGTATTCTGATTAACACATTTTGTTTCTCAGTATTCTGATGAAATGTGTTAGTGTTTCGCTATATGTTCAGTTCTCTTAAAGTGATTCTGCTGATTGATTGCTACCCTATCTGCACAATAACCATCTTTCTTGGTTCTGCCACCAGAGAGTGGATTGGATATGCAATTGCCATGGTCTTGATGTTGACAGTTGGAATGATGTTTTGGGCCAGAAGAAACAGAATTGGGGAAAGGTGCAAAGAAATTGTTTTGCACAGCTCTTCAGACAAAACAACTATGGATAGCATTGTTTCGGCTCAGCAAAGTATAAGTTACATGCGCTCGTTAAGACAATGAACATCACCATATTGAGAATATGGTCATTGCTAATTGGAAAGGCTCCGAAGGTACTAATTTCAAAACTATGATTCCCTCATCATTTGACTTGCTGCATGTAATATCATTAACCACAATCTAAGTAATTAACATGATTGACAGCAAGCCAATGCGGTGATGTGGGTGATGACTGGAGTTGCAGTTCTGCTGATGGTAGTCCCGGTCAAGTTTGTACTAATGGGGGTACTGCTGTACTGCTTTATAGCTAACTCAGGAATTGCGAAGCACAAGTCTAATGAACAGGGAAACAGAAGGCTGAAGGAATGGTGGGAGTCGATACCTGTCGTTCCTGTTCGAACTGTGAGCAGCTTTCCTTGACAGAATTGGTGTCACTAAGTATGAAAGATGAATTAAATTTGTTTTCTGAAGCAGGAATGACAGACCACTAACTTGTGTCCTTTCGCACTGGGATTTTTGCTTCATCATACCTCATCCCTTTTTTACTCCAAAAAAGCAAACTATTTCATTGATTTGCAAAAAGGATATCCAAAATCTCGCTCCACATCCTTCAATTTCATAAATTGTCTCTATGGAGAAATTTATCCATAAACTCGATCACCTTGCTGTCAGATCTCATTCTTTTTCTGGACAATGATTAGTGTGACTTGTAGATTGCTGTGTAGGTTTTTTGTATCATGATCAGATTGATCTTTGACATCGTCTTTGTCTACAGTGATACAAGTAGCCTTTTGCTTTAAGGAAAACAAGTGTGATATAGCCCGACACTTTGTTTGTGGGTGGCATGATGTGATCTAGACTTTCTTTCCTACTCAATTGTGTTGGAGGAAATTTGAAGTCTTTGCCAACTGCTCCTTCCTTTTATGTATTTACTCGAGGAAAGCAGCTGTTGCAGCATTGCCGTCAGTAATCATCATGATCTTTCGATAAGGGAAAAGCTGTATGTGGATGTTAACAAGCGAAACAAAAACCCACTGCTATTTGTGTTTGTGTGCTTGTGGGATATTAAAAACCTACAGAGGAATGGATCACACTCTGCTCTGTTCTGGGTGAGATTCTACGCTTTATATATTGTCCAGTTCCATTACATTTGTTCTGATGCTTTTCATAATCATTTCTCTTTATCTCAACAAGACAAGATTTTGGCAACCTTGTGCTGTGAGCAGTACACAGTACTCTTTGTTAGGGGATGATTCTTGATATATTTTAACATCGGATTCAAGAATTAATTTCTCTCTTTTTTGGGCAGTTGATGGTTGGTATCCCCTCACCATTGCTTCGATCTTACTGTTCCCGCAGACCTCTCTGATATCTGATAAGCCGTGGTGGAGACGTCGGGTTACCTTTTTCTTCTTGTGAAACGTTCCTCGGAGGAAGACTAAGAATCTGTGGGTGGATGCGCAATTTCCTTCATTTTCCTGTCTTTCTTTTTCTCCTCCCTTTGTTTGCACTCCACGAAACTCGGTTGCATTCGGAATATTTTCCGGTAAAATATGGTTGAAAAGAAGAAGATGATGATGGTGATGGATTTACGATGATAGATCAAGAATCCATGTTCGCTTAAATCTATAAATGTCAATGCCGCCGTCGACGGAAGCAATCAAAGAAGCAAAATTTCATCTTTGCTTGGAATTTTCCTCCATTTTCTCCCCCCACAGCCAATTTTGACTCAGCTCGTGAGTGTATTGCGCAATATAAAGAACAAGAAGGACATTTTGGTCATTGCAGTCAACGGATGCAGCCCAGATCCGTTCCCTCTGCCACCACCGCCGCTGCCGCCGCCGCCACCTTGTTCCCCTATTTAATCCAACGCCACCCCCACTGTTAGACACCGTAAAGGCCTCTCTTTTCCTGCTCCCCTTCCCACTTCTTCCTCGTTCCGATGGCTTCTCTCTCCTCCCCTCAGTCTTTCCTCCTCCAGCACCCCCTCCATCCCTCCCCGAAAACCCCGTCCTTCCTCCCCCACAAGCAGCCCGTCCGCCCAAAGCCCTCCACCGTCTCCTGCACCGCCGTCCGGCCTCCCCCCGTCTCGATCTCCGTCGCAAACGACCGGATCTTCAACTTCGCCGCCGGGCCGGCCACCCTGCCGGAGTCCGTTATCCTCAAGGCGCAGGCTGAGCTTTACAACTACCGTGGCTCGGGCATGAGTATCATGGAGATGAGTCACCGCGGCAAGGAGTTCGATGCCGTCATTAAGAAGGCCGAGTCTGACCTCCGCCGTTTGCTTGCAATCCCCGACGACGACTATGCTGTTCTCTTCCTCCAGGGCGGCGCCACCACCCAGTTCGCCGCTGTTCCACTCAACCTCTGTGCACCGGGGGACGCCGTGGACTACGTCGTCACCGGGTCTTGGGGCGACAAGGCCTTCAAGGAGGCCCAGAAGTTCTGCAAGGCTAATCTCATTTGGTCGGGCAAATCTGATAAGTATACCAAGATCCCATCTTTCGAAGGGCTTGAGCAGAATCCCAACGCAAAGTATTTGCACATCTGCGCCAACGAGACGATCCATGGGGTGGAGTTCAAGAATTACCCCACCCCGAGCAACAAAGATGCGGTCTTGGTCGCTGATATGTCTTCTAACTTCTGCTCGAAACCTGTCGATGTGTCAAAATTCGGTGTCATCTATGCTGGGGCGCAGAAGAATGTTGGTCCCTCTGGCGTCACGATCGTGATCGTTCGGAAAGATCTTATCGGCAACGCCCAGCCGATTACGCCCGTGATGCTGGACTACAAGATCCATGCAGACAGCGCTTCCCTCTACAACACTCCACCGTGCTTTGCGATCTATATATGTGGTCTGGTGTTCGAGGATCTGCTGGAGCAGGGTGGGTTGGTGGAGGTGGAGAAGAATAACACCAAGAAGGCTGGAATTCTCTATGATGCTATTGATGGGAGTGACGGGTTCTACGTGTGCCCTGTCGAGAAATCAGTTCGGTCGTTGATGAACGTGCCTTTCACGCTGCAGAAGTCTGATCTCGAGAAGAAATTTGTCGAGGAGGCTGCGAAGGAAGGAATGGTTCAGCTTAAGGGACATCGGTCGGTGGGTGGCGTTCGGGCTTCCATTTACAATGCGATGCCATCGGCAGGAGTGGAGAAGCTTGTTGCTTTCATGAAGGATTTCCAAGCCAGACACCCTTGAATTAGATGTCGTAATGTCTTGCTTGTCATGAGAGAGGCTCTTGCCTTCCGAGAATGGTTCATAATGTCTTAATGTTGGCTGATTTCGGATGCATCAAATTCAAATCTTAGTTTGCTTCCATACTTTTTTTTTCTATGGATTGAATTCCAGAAACAACATAATTAGATCAGTTGTTAAATTGGATCAAAATTATTGCTTCGCAGGTGTAGGTCATGATTCGGCTATTCAGTTATGTCGTTGCTAAATTATTGCTTAAGGCATTGCAGTTTGTCAAATCAGGTGATCTTTCTGTCTGCTTATTCTCTTCCTGTCTAGATTGGAAGATAAATTATAGGCAATGCCATTGTCTTTCTCATGGGAGAATTTTGCGTCATACCGTTTCTTAAGAAAGATTGCTTCTGCTCTCAACTAATGAGTTTCTTGCTGTTTATAATATTTATTTGTAAAGTACCTCAAGGTGGGTGGCATGACCTTGCATATATGTTGTTTGGATTTTGATTGTAAGAGACTCGGTTATGTTTCCTTCTACCTGTACTTGTCGGTCTTGAACTTTCAGTCTATTTATTATATTGTTAGTTTGGAGGCTTTGCAATATCACATTTACAAATTGTTATCTTTCCATACAGCTGTTGTCGAGTTTCGCTAAATAATTGCATTTTTTATTCGTTTTTGTTTCCAATCTGATGCAATAATTGTCATATCTTTATCAAAATTATATTCATATGTTTTCCATAAGGTCATGTTATTTCATCTATTCCAAACTTGGGTTATTTGATAAACCTAACCTGGTGAATGCAGCATAGAGTACAATGAAGGTTTAGTTTTTCATACTGTGATGATTTCTGAAAACAACAGCATACTATCCTAGCTGTGTTGCTGTTCATCGCAATCTTCACAATGAAGATACAGAAAAAGCTGCTTTAACTGAGTATTTCAGTGAAACTAGGCAGCCTTCTACCTTATTAACAACACTTTTATTCCCTTACATGACAGCAACAACATGCCAGAATGCTTCATCTATTATTTTGGTTTGGCTATGTGGATCTTTTCCAGCTAGTCATAACTTACCAAACTAAAAGCAGTCACGCAATTTGTTACCTCTAATAATGTTTTCTTAGGTCTTCCTGTATATCTCTTCACATTACCGACCCTAATTGACTGATTTCGTCTAACTGTGGCACCTATAGAATTCCTAGTAGATGTCATGACCGAAAAGGGAAGGAACTCCCGCAAAAAATTGCTAACTTTCTTGTAAGTGTTTGCTTTTGCTTCTATTTGTTTCTTGTTCTGCTAGAAAGCTTCTTGTCAATAAGGATCTTACATCTCAAACGTAGGAATCTTGTTTATGAGGCATGAACGTTCTTGATTCTCGTTTGATCAAATCAGATGTGTTTGCTTATTATTTTGGATTTGTTGGATTGCTGACATATAACTTCTACCTATCTGGATGCTTTAAAGAGAAAATTCATAATTGCTTTGTTCATATTTTCTTTCTTTAAAGCATGTTGTCATGCCTTAAGATATTAGACTCTTGCTTAAATTAGCTACGGTGGGCCTTTTTATCGGAAAATCTGTATCTGCATTGGACGATATAGTCTGTTAGACATGGAATCAATTCCTATGTTTAGTGTCTTCCTCCGGTCCTTAACATCCCTCTGTACTAAGCTGTAAGTAACCTGATCCAATTCAAGTTATTCAGATTTAAGTTTAAAAACCAGTAAGTAACCAGTAACGTGACTTTAATAGGGTCAGATTCATCTGACAAACTAGATCAGACCGAAACCAATACTACTTGTATATTTGTTATCACATGATATGTTGTATGTTTGTATCATACATCTGACAGTAGGTTCCAACTCTCCACAATGAACAGTGATGTTTTTTTTTATAAACAATGTTCGGTTTGGATTCTCAGCATTTTCAATTCATTAGCTGAAGTCACATGTATCATCCATTTTGTCGACCTTCTTTCTCCATGAAAGCTATCTAGACATTGTGATTGGTTTCCGGTAGACCATCAAAATTTTAGATTATTTGTTTAGCTGCCACAAATTTCATGTAAATATTTATGCAGCTGGCTGTGAACAAAAGACCCAACTCGAGAGCTTGGCAAAGTATCAGACATGATCAGATTCAGTCCAGTGAATGATGCCCTACTTTCTGCACTGAAGTTTCATATTATGTTCCAAGATATCAATCACACTGGCGATTCTATTCAGGTGAGGTTCTCCCCTTGTGTTCTTTCCAAGTCCAATAATATGAGTGACTCAAAAGGCATTAATCTTATTGTATCTGAACTTACAGGATGGCAGCAAGAAAATGTAGTCAACGGAGAATTAGTGGTTACCCAACAAATGCAATGATTTGTTGAAATTATTGTCTTTATCGAATGGTAAAATTCTTTCTTTCTTTTGACATAGTGGAGAATTGTAAGTGGGATGATAACAGAGAAAGAATGTATAATGCTATCAAATAAGAGAAAGACTAAACCAGCGTTATATATTTCTACCTATTGCTTGGCATTCATTCATGATGTGGGGTGAGACCTGCATGCTAAAAGTAAATTATTTTAAATCAATAATATCCATGAACGAAATTAAATTTTTCACTCTATTAGGTCAAGTTATAAGTATCATTGAGTAATTTTAAAGAGTTTCTCTCATATTCTTTGAATCCATTAAAAAAAAATAAAAGAACATTCAAATTGTTTTCTCACATCCTCCTCCTTCAAACTCTTAAGATATTGATATTTATAATCATGTAGATTCTGTTCCTTATGAAGAAGTATTTTTCTTTATCTTCTAAGGATACTATCTTTACTAATTTTAAAATACTCATTACTTTTGATAATTACTTCTAGTTTTTTATAAGTATAATATTCCTCTAGCAAGTTGATTATTTTTTAAAAATTAAAATAATTTTTATTATATCACTCGAATTTTGAGACGTTATTTGTGAAACAATATACTAATCATCTCGGATCTCATAGCGACATTAAATATAATTTATTTAAGTTAAAATACATACAAAATATAAATATGTTTTATATTTTTATCATCACTAGAAAATTTGAAGTGCATTGATATAAGTTAAATTTTAAGTAATAATCAATGTCTACATGTATAAGTTTTTAAATTCCAGAGGACATGTGTATACATATATACTATGATGAATGCCAAAATAAAAAAAAACTTTAAAGGAACACAGATATATAATTCTTTTTGTAAACCCTATTTTTTTTTATTGTCATTATGCAGTTTTGATTTATAAGTTATAATGGACAGCGAACTAAAAACGTGTAGGAAAAAAAAATAGCATTTCCGGTATAATATTACAGCTTTTGACAGCAAATCTGAACGCGTTTTATCCAATTATTTTAATTTTGCACTCACAACTGTTTCTATTAAAATAAATTTTAAAAAACTGTTTATTTTTTTAATCTCGTGTTCTTTGATATTTCCGTCTCTCCGACAATATAAAAATGATGCTATATATCCGCTCCCACCTCAAGAATTCGAGAGCGCCAGTAACCCTAACCCCCCCAATTCCTCCCTCCGACGAGTCGACCCCTGTCGCCGGAGATCTCCCCATATCCCCGAATCCCGATCGGTTCCTCCCGGTGCTCCGCCAGTCGCCGCGGCGGAACCCTAGGTCCCTCGCTATCGGCCGTTGAACGAGCGGGAGGCCCCCCCGCCCCCGGTCGATGACGCCGGAGAAGGAGATGACGGCTTCGCCGACGAGCTCTCGGTCGGTGACGGAGACCGTGAACGGATCCCACAAGTTCGTGATCCAGGGGTACTCGCTCGCCAAGGGCATGGGGGTCGGCAAGCACATCGCCAGCGACACCTTCACCATCGGAGGGTACCAGTGGGCGATCTACTTCTACCCCGACGGGAAGAACGTCGAGGACAACTCCACCTACGTGTCCGTGTTCATCGCCCTCGCCAGCGACGGGACCGACGTGAGGGCGCTCTTCGAGCTGACGCTCGTGGATCAGAGCGGCAAGGGGAAACACAAGATCCACAGCCACTTCGACCGGTCGCTCGAGAGCGGGCCGTACACCCTCAAGTACCGCGGGAGCATGTGGTAGCAATCGCACCAAGTCTTCGCCTTTCTTGGTCTTCTAAATTAGAATTAGTTGTCTTTCCAAATATTATTGATATCTTGGATTCTGTTTCTGTTCCTGGCATGTGTAGTAATTAATGAGTAGATTCTGTGAACTACATACTTACCATAGCTGTCTTCTTGGTTTGGGTGCGGTTGAATTCTGTCCCAAGTCTTATCGTTTGAACTTTGCTAAACATTTTTGCCGATGCGAAGATATTAACAAGGTTCCATCTTCTCCATTTTAATTTACTGTTGTACCTTCTGATTTAGTAAAAATAGCTTTATGTAATGCTTTTTACCAGGATATACTATGAGGGATATTAACGATGTGTTCCTCATATAACAGTTGTAATTGAACCGATAACTTGCTTGACATGACCATTATGGTCTGACTTCTTACATGTAATTTTGGCTCACACTGCATTGCATCTCATTATGACCCTTTTTTACCGTGCAATCGAAAACTCAATTGCATTGTGCCCTATGCTTTGGTTCGGAATTCAGAATGAACTCTAGTTAGATGAACCAAGGATGCCATATAGATGCAGTTATATAAATATATTCATGAATGAGACAAAGTCTTGGCCCGTAAGGATAGGTTAACAAGCATGAAGTCCTTGCTGTGGCGAGAAGAGAGTTACTTTGCTTCTTATCTTCTGGCATCTTCCTATAGTCAAAGAAGGGTTTTCCATTTTCTTTAAGCCTTGTTATTTGGCTTTTGATATCTTCAATGTTATTTAATAAGAATAATATGGATTGCTGCAATTAAGATTCAGCATTTTTTTATTATTTTCAGTTAGTTAGGTTGCGGAGACGGTTCTATCTGATAAATTAGTTTCATTGTGGTTTGATGTTATCTTATCGTGAGATTCTCGATGCATTATTTATATTTTCACCCTGATAAATACAACCATGTGATAGTTCTGTTCTGTGTCATTCAATCTTCAGGGGTTATAAACGCTTCTTTAGACGATCTGCACTTGAAACATCAGATTACCTCAAGGATGACTGCTTGAAGATCAATTGTACCGTCGGAGTTGTTGTGTCTGTGATGGATTCACCTGGACTGCACTCTGTCCATGTTCCAGAATCTGATATCGGAATGCATTTTGGTTCACTTCTGGATAAACAAGAAGGTTCAGATGTTGTTTTTGATGTTTCTGGAGAAAAAATTCATGCTCATAAGCTGGTGCTGGCTGCTCGATCCCCAATATTTCATTCTTTGTTTTTTGATGGGTTAGATGATGAAAGGAACGAGATTGTTATTACAGATATGGTACCAAAGGTTTTCAAGGTGTGGACTTTTACTATTTTACTACCCCTTTTCTCCTGTTATTTTGTGCTTGACTACAGCTATGGTTTTATTTGAATCCTTCTATTTATGTTCACTTATGACTTGTTTATATCCTCCCAAACAGGCAATGCTACATTTTATCTACAGAGACACTCTTGTAGAAGATGACATACTTGTTACTTCATACCTTCCTGAATCTTCTGTGTCGGACACACTGGTAGCAAAATTGTTAGCTGCAGCTGACAAGTATTGCTTGGAAAGGCTTCGACTTCTGTGTGAGGCTCATCTGTGCAGGGAAATATCTGTGAATTCGGTTGCCAGCACTCTTGCGTTGGCTGATCGTTATCATGCCATGGAACTTAAAGCTTCTTGTCTTAAATTTGCTGCAGAAAATCTTGCAGGTATATAACTTCTACTTGCCGGTCTTCCATATACTGCTGCTGAACTAAGAGGTTTTTGAGACTTGAATAATTCCATTCTTCTTGCCTATGAATGCTTCACTAAGATTTTTCTGTAGGTGAGCTAGGGCTGCAGCTGCCCATTTCATTATGGAAATGTGTAGTATTATTATAATTATTTTGGGTAGAATCATGATACATGTGATGTTATAATTACAGAAAGCTGAATAATTAAAGAGATTTGTAAGTCAGAGTCTTTGATGTAATGTGAAGGCTATAAATACTTGATACATTTAATTATATTGCCTCTGCAAAATGTGTCCCAGAGATTAGTAATTCCTCTTGGATTTTAGATTCACAACATTTTAATTTTAGATTTCTTTTCTGCCAGGTGACCTACAATTGTATATTCTAGGCAGCGGATGAGACATAACTGAATGATACCTGTCCAGGACCAAATAATTTTCTTTTTGATGGGCACTTTTTTTTTTAGTCTCTTGGTTCTGCTGAGTGAATGCATCTCTAGAGCTTTTTTTTTAGAAGTCTAGTGCAGCTAGATTTTGAGAGCAAAGTGATTCTTTTCAGATTGATGCATCCTGGGACAAGGTAATTGTCACAAGTTTTGCACTTGTTTATTATTCTCTAGATTGTTGAAAGTTCTCCTTTTAGATATTCATCCTTTATGCAACTTTGTAAAGTTAGCCCGAAGGTGGCTCCATGTCAATCCGACCTGATTAGATAATTGGTCTGTCAATTTCGTTGAGCCTCGATCAAAATACTTAAGCTAAAGTTAATAGTAGTATACCCATCAAACCCTTATAAGTTAATCTTAATCTTAGTTCACCTTCGATCTGGGACTAATCAAGGTATTACACCTTTTCATCGATATGTCTTTTAGGTCCATACTTGCTTTGCTTTGGACACATTCTAATGGCATCATATTGTTCTAAAATTCAATAAACAATTTCATGTGTTCTTCTTTTAGGCTCATGATTAGAGATATCTCTTTAGTTATTCTGATCATCAAGTAAATTTACTTCATTTGAAAGTTGATATTGTTTTTTGGATGAACTTTCAAGTCATTTTGGTTAACTATAACTAATAGTGTTTTGTGTTCACTTTAAGTAATAAATGAACCTTGATTCTTAATTTGATGCAATTAAAACTTTTAAAGGAGTATTGGCATCTCAATTGAAGTTTTCTGATACGTTTTTCTTTAGCCATAAAACAGTTGTACAAAATACATAGGCACAAATATTGTGCATGCAAATTTAATCCCATATTGGAGTTTTTCATCAAATTAATGAGCTAGTTTTCTCGTCGGACCAAGTTGCAACACATTCGAATTTTCTAAGAGAATACTTGAAATGCCTAGGAATTTATTGCATGATGATATATTCAAACTAATGTTTGTTTGTTATGGTCTATGGTAGTACTGGAGTGATTTTAGATGCCTGAAAATTTCTAGGAATTTGTTGGATGATCTTGATATATTCAAGTCTCTCTCTCTCTAAGATTAGCCACTGTTGGGATCTATGTTCACGTATGAACCAAGTTAGTGGTGAAGTGATCTTGGGATGTAAATTGCTTGTTTCATGGTCATTCATTAGAATATTTTTTTTATTCTTGTAGATTGGTACGAGATGTTCCTGCACATTTTTTGTTATTTGAATGAATGGCTAGGAAGTGTTCAGTAAATCATCCAAACCTCTGAATTATTTCTCCCTGTTTTAGATAATACTTTTTTATTTACTTCCCAAGAATTTTTCAATTGCATATCAATGCCTCCTTTATTTCACTAACTATTGTCCTTACATGCAGCTGTGATGCGCTCAAGTGGATTTGAGCACCTCAAGGACAATTCTCCAGCACTGCAGTCAGAACTTCTAACAACAATTGCTGGTTGTGAGGAGGAATACAAGAAAAGCCGGAGCGACTGGGGTCAGCTTTCGGATGGTGAAGATTCTAGCGGCCGTAGGATAAGGCCTCGGACTGATACGGACACCAATTACTGATTCGTGCAATGACAGTAGTGTATGTCTAGGAAACAAAACCAGTGAAACCAGCAGGTGTATCTTAACTAGATGTTCATTGGTAATTAGTATTAGTGGCATGAATTCTAGGTTTGTTTGTAGGCATGAAACTATCCAAACATGCTTATCGTCTGACAAGATGCAACATATCCAAGAAACTTTTTTAGCATACAAGCCCAGCGTGGTGAATGCTATGATGTATTAAACCCTCTGTTCTTCATATGCTTTCTCTTCTTGCAGAGAGAAATCTACGGGTTCGGAGTAGATTGATTATTATTATTATTATTATTTTTTGACTCCAGTCGTTTTGTACAATATGAACTGCACACAAAAATGGGTGTTTGATATTTTTACTGCTATTTCCCAGCGTTTATGCTTCACTTTGAATTGTTTCCTATTTTGTTTGTCATATTTAATTAAGTATTCTCCTCTCATAAAAGAATTATAATCGATACAACGATTGAAGATACGTACGTAAAACCGTAAAGCCCCAAAACAAAGATATTTGTGCGCTGCTACCCCACAAAGAGCACAAATCGGGCTATCCACCTCGAATGGTCTTCGACACCATATAGGATGTGAAACTTGTGGATGAGGCTCACTCTCCTGCAATGGCAAGCGCCGCTGCCATCCTTCCCAGCTCGTTTCCTCTCCTCCATGCGCGTCCACCGAAGCATCTCGGGACCTTGCATCAGCATCTCCCCTTCGCTTCTCTTCGGCGCAGACACAAGAGACGGATCTCCGTGACAGCCGCCTTGGCTTCGAGCATCTCCGTACCGATCAATGTGGACTACTTGGAGACGGAGTTCAGCGGGCATGGGGTGACCTTCGAAGCCATCGGCGACAGTTGCGTCGTCAAGATGGGGCTGGTGAACGGCAGCGTGGCCAGCTTGATGCTGCCCTGTGGTCTGATCACTTCGTACAAGCCCTACATGTGGCACGGTGCCACGTTCGAGGTGCTGCATACGACGGTCTCCGAGGGAGACGATGGAGCTGCAGTCGTGCGAGGAGGGGTGTCCATGGATTTCAAGATCGGAGGCGACGGCTCGATTCCATGGTCCCCGAGTTCTTGGTCTCTCGAGAGCGTTCGAGGAAGTCCCGAGAAGTCCATTCAGGTACGAATTCGGGTATTCGTGGTGTCGTCGTTGGATTCGACGGTATGCATCTAAAGATCTGCGGACCGCAACTCCAGGTGGAGCTGGTATCGGTTTCTCCGGTGGACATGGCTAAAGTCAGATGCCTGATTACTCTCCATCAGGACCTTCTTGGTTCAGAGCTGCTCATCTCTAACACCAAGTCCTCACCTCTCCAGTTGACGGGCTCCTTCGTCAGCCATTTGAAAGTGAGTACGCCAGACGCGGCATATGCGGTCGGGTTACAAGGCTCCAACTACCAAAGCAGGCAGCCATTATCGTCTCGGTTCAGCATGGATCCTCCAGACTTGGGCAGGAGGAGTCCCTCGACCTCCAAGAAGCCATGGACCCAGAATGTGCTTCGACGGCTGCTGCCCGGATGGGGAGACACAGGCGAGGAGGAGGAGGAGGAGGAGGAGCTAAACGAAGGTAGCGACGCAGAAGAATCAGAGGGAGAAGAAGAAGATGACTACGCTCGCATGACAGAGAAAATGAGCAGGATTTATACCAGTGCGCCGAGGCAGTTCACGATCATCGATAGGGTGGGTAATCACCTCCTCCTCCTCCACAGTGTGCAGTTGGATTTTAGTTCGATGCAGTTTTATCTTTTTTTTTACTTTTGCGTGTGTGTGTGTGTGATGATGATTCAGGGAAGACGAAACTCGGTTGTGATACGGAGGAGCGGATTTGAAGAGCTGTACATGTCGAGTCCAGGATCAGAACATGAATGGTACGGAAAATATGCATACATCTGCATAGGTCCAGCTGCCCAGCTGACACCTCTGGTGTTGGGTCCCGGAGACACATGGCGAGGAGCACAATACTTGCACAATCCAAACCTCTAAAACCCTACAAGAAACGACAGATCTAAAGTTCAATTTATTGTCCATGTCAGGAGAGAGAAGAGAACTCAGGATCCTACAGGTTTCCATCGAATGTGAATGCGTCGGGTGATAGTGGGTGGAGTTCACATTAGGTACACATCTATGTAGCACCGAAAGAAGGTTTATTTACCTGTCGAAACTTTTTCTCCAAAGATTAGCTTTTTAATCTTGTCTTCAAGGCTAAAAATCATCTTATTTCTTCTTTTAAATGCTAACGCTAGTAGCTTTGACTTGTAGATGCTTTACAACCATTTCGATGTTCAATCACCAGAATGGACCGACCCTGGCTCTCGCAGTGAGCGACTTCAATCACCAGATCGAGAAATAGCAATTAATTAAACGGAGTATTATTCACCAGCCGAAGTAGAAGCAATTCAACAAGATTGAGATGGAACCACAGTGAACCCGTCGTTAGCATGACACGGTCGGCAAAAGGGAAGATGAAGTAATAGCAACAACATGAAACTCGGGTTCTTTTCGACTCCCATCGAAGCAGCAACCCATGCTTCCAATTCACAGACAGACAGAGAGGTCCACCAAATCCCAACTCCCAATTTTACCTAGGGAAGGGAACTCTTAGCGGGCACAGTTGTTAATCTTAAGCCCACACGCCTCGTAACTCGAGTCTCCAAAGGCGACGGACGATCAAAAACTGCAGTGGGACTTATACCAAGCAGCAAGCTCTTCCCTCCCCCCC
>LVTN01000333.1:270845-282895 GCA_001649415.1 Musa itinerans
TTGAGGAAAATTCTCCCATCTAACCTGTATAAAAAGAAGGGAGATATGTTAATAACATCAACTTCTTCTGCAACTTGTTTATCTTTTTATTTTCTGTCATTGACAAGGTCGAGTGGGTGTCTATTGCTAGAATTATAATGAAGAAGCACAAAAAACAAGTCCATAAGTTACGTCGAAAGACTAAAGACTTCTCCTTTCCATAAGTTACGTCGATCATAGTTGTATGTTTCCTACAAAACTAGTACACCGATCAGCAACGACATGGACGGCAATATTATCGCAGTCTGGATATGCATGTCACGTCATGTTTGCCTATCGTGTAAGAAACGGTGCCTCTTCGTCAACCTCTATATCTTATGGCAAGAGGGTCGTAGGGAGACTTGGATATGATATGCAAGCACGAAAGAGAGAGAGAGAGAGAGAGAGAGAGAGAGAGAGAGAAGATTATTTGGACTAAGGTGTTTGAATAGGATTAAATAAAAAACAAAAAATAAATTAAACATGAATATTATGGTGTTTGAGAAGAACTATAGGTGTACATAAATTAATCTGCCTTCGAATTCAAAATATATGCTAATTTTCTTCATTATTTATACTTATTATTTTATCCAAATACTTAGTTCATCACTGTCATCGATGTTCAAATTCATGGGTGGTTGATCAGTCTTTGTTCTCGATGGAGTCGTCGGACTACTATAACCGAGCGTGCTTGCACACGGTACCATTTCGACGGATTCCATCATCTTCTCCATAATATGAAGTTGGGATGGCTCTCGTGGGCGGGAGGCGAGTGCATGGCACCAACGACCCGCCCGCTCTCCTCTCCATCCGGCCTCATCTGCACCCTCGTCCTCGTTCGCCAGCGACAGCCCCAGGGCTCTTGGATTAAATGGCCCTCACAGGTACTGTCTTGAACGAGCTTTTAGCATTCTGACACAGGTGGAACTCATTTTCATGAAGAAATATATGGCATGGAAAAAAAACCTCATGATATGTTTTTACGTTGTATTAGTAATATACTCGCTCATCGGGGATCGTGTCACTACTTACAGGTCTTCGTTACAGGACTATTCATTCGTATCTTTTCTGACATTACGAATGCTACGGGATGATTCACTGTCTCGTTAATGTTGTTCATCTTCGTTCAGTCAAATCGTAACTTGATTGATTCGATTATTTTTTTTTTACTCATTGATTTAAATCAAATCTCTAAATTGGTTAAAATTAATATATATCAGGTCGAACATTAATTTAACTTGAAAGTTTAAACGATTAAGCCGTGGGATCAACTTAACATGTATAATTTAAGTTTTTCAATCCTCAACGTTATAGGATTATTCCCTCTCGATCTTTCTTCCTCTCAAACATAAAAATATTTTCGGAAGACCGGTCACTCTCCTTCGATCCTAAGTCGTCCTTCGTATAACAACGAGAATACAAGTCTTTCTTATTTCTTTTACTCGAACGTCTAGCATGTTAGTTCAAAGAGCTAAGGCATCGTCATGGCTTCATGGCACATCACATATCGCATGGAGTATGGGTCAACATTAAGTTGGTCTTTGCACATCCTTCTCTCTTCACTCGTTAACCATTCTATTCATCGGTTTGGTAGCCACTGTCTAAATCTCGAGGAGGGCTGTAAAGCTTCTCGGGCCAGAAAAACTGGCCATACCACGTAGTCATAATATGCTAAAAGCTAAATATAAAGAGAAGAATATGACATAAACATTGGTTAAGCATTAGGCTAACATAGACGTGTTTTGACATTACAATAATGATTTTTTATTGGATTTTCGGTAATCCCAAATTTTTAAATGGTTGGCAAACACTTTTTAACATCTAGCAACTTTAATTTCTGTTGATCTTATCTTATTGTTGGTGAACCTTTACGTCGTGGCCAAGGTGTCAACACGACTTGGTCCAGTCCCGAATATACAAGGTTGCCCACGTGGATGCTCGGGTGGTGAGGGTGAGCGTCGGATCGGGTCGGGTTCGAGCTTCGTCCCCTGAGCGCAGTCTTCTCTCTTGGCGAGTGGCCTGCTTCTCTACCGCTGGACTCCTACACACAGGTCAAGGTCGGGAGGAGGATTTCCCGACTCGACCCCTCCGAAGCTTAAGTTAGCTTTTGATGAAATGAGATAGAGTTGAGTATTCTAAGTCTCTTCCGAAGCTTAAGTTTATACCTGTGAGGATGAGTTGGTCGTATGGGGTCAATTAACTATGGTCAACTCCTTGGGCGGTCAACTTTAGCTTCTGATACGAGCGTCAATCGACTTGCACGTATCGGCGCCGCGTGGCGCCGCCCCGAGCTTTTTGGGATGGTTGTACCATAATGACGTCGTTCGTACGGAGGGGGCGGCAAGTGGCTACCCGCCATGTGTGTATTGCGTGCCACATCGTACTTGAGGTTCCACGATTGCATCGTCGTGTCTGCTTACCTGAGTCTATGTGGGCAATGCCAAAATATGCCATATCATTCTCTCCCCCCCTTAGAGAGCGACTTGTACTGGGTTGCTCCCCGAGGGGCTCTGGTACATTACACGATGAGATCTCGTAAGTCGAGTTTCCGCCCCCCGCCCCCCAAAGAAGCGTGCCCCGGGTTTCGCGTGGGGGGCTCGGGGCATGGCTTGGTGCCTTTTGTTGGCTAGGTTGGCTGTCATGTTGGGATTGGTGGTTCAGTTGTCGATTGATTGGGAGCTTCTATTCGGGAGCTAGACTAGTCGAGTGACATAACTCAAGGACTGGGCTGGCCGAGCAACACTACTCGGGCGCTGGACTAGCTAAGCTACATTGCTTAGGCACGTGACTCGGACATTGGATTGGCCGCGAGGCGTGGCTCGGGCATCGGACTAGCCGAGACATGCCTCAGACATTGGAATGGCTGCGAGGAGTGGCTCAGGCGTTTGGACTAGCCGAGGCGTGACTCAAACATTGGACTGACCACAAGACGTGGCTCGGGCATTTGACTGGCTGCGAGGTGTGACTTGGACATTGGATTGGCTGAGCAGCACTAGTCGGGTATTTGGGACTGGCCTGGTCGAGCAGCGTGGCTCGGGCATTGGCTTGGTCGAGCAGTGTCACTTGGATCCATGTTTGGTCAAGCAGCTGCTCGAACATCGATTGAACCAAGTAGCGACTTGCTGTGCATGACAGAACCGAGCTGCGCTGCTCGAGCAGCACTAGCTTAGCCGAGCAACATCACTCGGGTGCATGTTTGGCCGAGTAATTGCTCGGATCTCAACTGAACCGATCAGCGATTTGCTGCACATGACTGAACCGAGCTGCAATGGTTGAGCAGTACTGCTCGAGCATTGGCTTGGCCGAGCAACATCACTCGGGCCCATGTTTGGTTGAGCAGCGGCTTGGACCTAGACTGAACCAAGCAGCGATTTGTTGCACATGATTGAACTGAGCTGTGCTGCTTGAGTAGCTCTGCTCGAGCACTGGCTTGGCCGAGCAGCTGCTCGGATCTTGGCAGAACCGAGCAGCGACTTGCTGCACATGACTGAACCGAGCAGCGATTTGCTGCATAACTGAACTGAGCGATGCTACTTGAGCAACACTGCTCGAGCACTGGCTTGGCCGAGCAGCATCACTTGGGCCCATGTTTGGCCTAGCAACGGCTTGTACCTCGACTAAACTGAGCAGTGATTTGCTGCACATGATTGAACTGAGTAGCAACTTGCTGCTCATGACTGAACCGAGCTGCGCTGCTTGAGTAGCACTGCTCGAGCACTGGCTTGGCTGAGCAGCATCACTCGGGCCCATGTTTGGCTGAGCAACTGCTCGTACCTCGACTGAACCGAGCAGCGATTTGCCGCACATGACTGAACCGAGTAGCAACTTGCTGCCAGTGGTCGAGCAGTATCACTCGAGCCCATGTTTGGCAGAGCAACTGCTTGGTCATTGAATGAACTGAGCAGTGACTGATTGCACATGACTGGCCAAGTAACACTGCTCGAGCACTAGGGATTGGACTGGCCGAGCAGTGTAGCTCGAGCATTGTACAAATTGAGCAGTGACTGATTGCACATGATTGGCCAAGCAACACTTCTCAGGCACTGGGGATTGGGTTGGCCGAGTAGCATAGCTCGAGCACTGAATGAACTGAGTAGTGATTGATTGCACATGACTGGCCGTGCAACACTGCTCGGGCACTGGGGACTGGACTGGCCAAGCAGCGTAGCTCGAGCATTGAACTAACTGAGCAGCGACTGATTGCACATGATTGGCCAAGCAACACTGCTCGGGCACTAGGGACTGGACTGGCCGAGCAGCGTAGCTCGAGCATTGAACGAATTGAGTAGTGACTGATGGCACATGACTGGCCGAGCAACACTGCTCGGGCATTGGGGACTGGATTGGCTAAGCAACGTAGCTTGAGCATTGGCTAAACATCTTGGGAAACACCTCATCTTTTTTTTTTATCTGCACATCTTGGGCTCTTCTTCTGGTCTTGTCATGGTGGGCCTTCTTCTTTCCTTGATATGCTCACATGGGTAGCTCTTGGCCGGGGTCTCTTGTGCGACTCCTCATGCTTTCTTGCCACTAGTGCCTTTGTAGCAACATACTGGTTGGCTCGTTGGAGCATCTCGGGAACGGTTGTTAGTGGTCTCTTGACCAATGACCAAAAGAACTTTAATGGTCGTAGACCCGTCAAGAACGCCTGTATAACCAAAGAGGGGTGGGCATCTGAAACCCCTCGGATCTCAGTGGCAAAGCGGGTGGCGAAGAGGGAGAGAGATTTATCCTCCTTTTGCCTTAGCCCGAGGAGCATGGTCGCGGACGGTTTAGGTCATGTGCTGGCTAAGAAGTGAAACTCGAGTTCTCTTGCAAGCTAACCAAAAGATGAGACCGATGACTGCCTTAATCGGTTGTACCGCATCTGAGCTGGGCTTCGGAGGGTGGTAGGAAATGCCGACACATCAGGGCGTCAGAAGTGTCATATAGGGTCATCTGGGCCCGGAAGGTGGCGACATGCTATGCTGGATCGAAGCCATCATCATAGGCCTTCAGCGTCCGGAGGCAAAAGTTGAGGGGGATAGGCTTGTCCTAAATTTCTTGGGCAAAGGGAGACCCGATCAAGGTATTTTCCCTGAGCTCCTCCTTGGATTTATGGAGTTCCCTTTGAACCTCATCCAGGCACCGATTTGCCAACTGCAACTGGGCCCGGAGCGGGTTGTCCGCCGAGTCGAGCGATAGGGTGTTGGCTTCGAGGAAGGTCGAGGCACCGCATCTACGCACAAGGACATTGTGCTCTGCCATTAACCTCGGGTGTCTCGATTGATCCCCGATTGGGAGTGGGCATTTGGAGCCAGAGGTGGCTAGTCGACCAGGGTGGCATTGTGAGGTATAGGGATGAGCGTGGTCTTCTCTCTTGGCGAGTGGCTTACTTCTCCACTGCTGGACTCCTACACATAGGTCAAGTTCAGGAGGGGGATTTCCCAACTCAACCCCTCCGAAGCTTAAGTTAGGTTTTGGTGAAATGAGATAGAGTTAAGTATTCCAAGTCCCCTTCCAAGCTTAAGTTATCTTTTATACTTGCGAGAATGAGTTGGTCGTACGGGGTCAATTAACTATGGCCGGCTCCTCGGGCGGCCGACTTTAGCTTATATACAAGCATCGACTGACTTGCATGGATCGGCATTGCATGACGCTGCCCCGAGCTTTCTGGGACAGTTGTATCGTGATGTTGTCGTTCGTACAGAAGGGGCAGCAAATGGTTATCCGCCACGTGTGTGTTGCGCGTCACATCGTACTTGAGGTTGCACGTCTGTATTGTTGTATCTGTTTACTTGGGTCCATGTGCGCAATGCCAAAATATGTCATATCGCTTATAATACAAGTAGTTTATGGTAATCAAAGATGAAACGACGAGTTATTCGACCAATAGATTGGGTATTGTTATTCGTAGGAATGTTTTGTCGAAGATGAATATATCGAGCACGAGAAATTTTTGTTCGATCAAGACTCGTTCGATGCTTCACATGCTTATGTCAAATAAAGATGCATGAAGCATAGGGGATGCATTTCACATGTTTCCATTCAAAAAGAACACGATGAGTATAAGCATACTTTTGTATGATTAAATTGTATCAAGCACTCCATATACTTGTATAGAGTAAGGATGCATAAGACATAGTGGATGCTTGTGTTGGAGATGGATGAACTGAGCGTATGGAATGATTTCTAATAGGTTTAAATTCATATGATATGATTAAACTGATTTGGTCAGACTAAATCGATGACAGCATATGTAATTCTGAGAGGGCTAGAGATGTTATCTTTTTTTTTTTTCATCCATGGTATCAAAGATATAATAGCGTGTCGATTAGGCCGTGGGCAGCATAAATTTAATAATAATTACATGCAAGTGTCATCATTATGATCATGGATTTGAGCTCGACTAAATAAACAATCGTTCGTAAAACCACGTATACATGGATTTGAGCTCCATATAAATGATTAACTCCTCTTTGATATGACCACGCATACTTAGTTGATCTTCTATCTCTATTTCATTTATTTACAAAGGTGAAATATATATATATATATATATATATATATATATATAGAAGGAAACAATTTAGAAAGGGGATATAAGCGTGGCAAATTTCTCCGTCAAATTTATTTTATGTACAAAATCTTCTCCGTATTTTTGTTAATAATAATAATATTATTATTATTATTGTATTCGGTGGTGTTTGACAATTTTATTAAGATTTTGGGGATGATCACTCGGTTATCTCTATGCTTATCCGAATGAGATGGAATCAAATCGGAACTGACTAGATCGATCCACTCACAACCTAAACCCTAAAGATCACCAACCCTCTCTTCCGCCTCTTCTTCTTCTTGTCGAGCACATAGTTCATTATTCAGGCCACTTCTTTCTCCTTTGACCTAAACCCTAAAGAGGCGTGAAGGGACACTTCTTTCTTCTCCTTCGCCTCCTCCACCTTCTCCGCCGTTCCGATGTTGTCCTTGCGCCAAATGTGCACCGCCTTTCCGCTCCTCCTCCTCCTCCTCGCAAACCTTTTCTCGGGGCTAGCTGCTCGCGCCACCGGTGCAACGACCGACCGCGCCGCTCTCCTCTCTGTACACGATCGTTTGGACCCTTTCAATGTCTTGTCCTCGTGGGGCGGCGACGACGACAATTGCCGGTGGCGCGGGGTATCGTGCGACGGTCCCGGGAGGGTGACCGTCCTTGACCTATCCGAGCTTGGCCTCTCAGGCTCCATATCTCCTGCCATCGGCAACTTGACCTACCTCCAGTTCGTCAACCTCTCCCACAACCACCTGCAAGGCCAACTCCCGCCGGAGCTCGGTAATCTGCTCTACCTCGAGTCGCTCCATCTAGGTTCGAACAGGCTGACTGGGGAAATCCCGGCGGAGATGGGTGCACTCCACAAGCTCGTGATCCTTAGTCTCCATGACAACGTTCTCACAGGGAGAATCCCTCCTTCCCTGGGCAATCTCTCATCGCTCACGCACCTGGGTCTTGCGGGAAATCGACTGACGAACACCCTGCCAGCCAGTCTAGGAAGTCTCCCTGCCCTACAGCACTTGTCCGTGACACGCAACAACCTTACAGGTGCAATCCCGACCTCCATCTTCCACCTCTCGACCCTCACCCACTTGTACCTGGGGCATAACCAATTCTCAGGTTCATTCCCTTCCGATATGGGCGACACGCTTGTCCATCTCCAAGTCCTTCAAGCAAACAACAACAATTTTGAGGGTCATCTTCCCGCCTCGCTTCCGCATGCTGGCATGCTTAGAGAGATAGTTTTGGCACACAACAAATTTAGTGGACTTGTGCCTGGGGATATAGGCAACCTAGTGGATCTGCGATCCCTGAGCGTACGAGATAACAGCCTGGAAGCCAAGACAAAGGAGGACTGGGAGTTCTTCGCTTCCTTAGCCAACTGCAAACACCTTCACACCTTGGACCCGTCACATAACAAGCTGGAGGGGGAACTGCCGATCCCCATCACCGATCTATCGCCACAACTGGCATTTATTGGTTTGGGAGGAAACAATATAACGAATGAACCTACTTCCGCAGATCTAGCGAGCCTCCTCCCGACTCTTCAGGTGGATAAGACGGTCGCCACAGGTACCACCACATCAGCTATATCTATCTTTTATTGCATGCCCTTTAAAAGTGATCTACATAATGCCATTAGCTACCTCTGCAGAGGCTTTGTTTTAAGCATTCTCATCCGCAGAAATATTGTAAATTTTCATTTTCACTTCACTTAAAAAGGTAAAATACATCAAAGAAGAAACTTATTGCTTCCAGTTTTCTGATTTCTTCAACAGCTGTGTGTCCCGACTGCCGAGATGGAAGCATAGACGATTAATTCGAATGGCCAAAGTGAGACACCAACATGTAACACAAGTTGGCATTACATCTAATTTCACAGCCCTAACTGTTCTTCATCCGTTGGTTGCTACTTAATTAAGGTGCATGTACATTGATTTAGACATTTTCTCATTCCCATATGCAATATTTGATTGATGTACACTCAAAGACCTTGGTCCGATGATGATACCGATAGCAGTTAAGAATTTTCTTCATAACAACATTGATAATAGTCAAGATTTCCTCAACTACATGAGGAAATATTAGAGTTCCGTTGAGGAAAATTCTCTCTCATAATGTGTATAAATAGGGAGCCTAGTATCAAACTTAAAAACAATGTTCTTCGTATTTTATGTCTAACATGGTATCAGAGCTATAGCCACTTTCTCCTCGACTAAAGCATCTCTAATCTTGCAGCCCTCACTGTTGCTACGACACCCCTTCTATTCCATCGAGTCAACACCTTCATTGACGTGTCCGCCAACGCCGCCCACACCGGCTCAACATAGGGCAGTTCTGTTAAGAATATGAATAAAACAAAAACGATATATGTGTTTGATATGGTGCTCTCTATTTATACACATAAGGAGGAGGATTTTCCTCAACAAAGTAGTGATATTTCCTCATATAGTTGGGGAAATCTCAACTGTTATCATTGGAAATCTTAGCTGTTATCATGCCCTCACAAGATGGTGCTCCTTTCAAGGATGTCGATCTTGGACCGATGCGATGAAAATAGTTTACGGGTTAGAGGCTTCGTGAGTGAGTCTGATAGTGTCTGTTATTCTGCATGTGTTTCCGATATGTCTCAATTTATTATTCATAATGTCCTTTTGTACTTTGGTGTTTGTGGGATAAGGTGAAAGTCGATAGTTATGTGTTTCATGCGTGAGTTGAATACTGGATTAGCGTATAGGTACATGGCACCCTAAAACTGGTAAAAAGATTATTTAGACCTTTGCCAGAAATGGTAAATGGTATGTCATTAGAGCTCGTGATGCTTTAGATTATGTTTGGTGGTCATTTAGAAATGGATGGACCATATTATGTTATGATCCCGCTTCACTATCTATGTGTTTGACATGATGTCCAGAGATTTGGTTATGTGCTTCTATATGTGCTCTGGATAAGAACAGCTTCAGTTGTAAATCGTGCAATTGTCTTTTGCTTCTTAAAACTCCAACTGATTGGATTAGCTACAAAAAAGATAATATACCATGACGTGGATGTTCTGTCATCAAAGTTTTCTACCCAATCAACATTAATAAAGACATTGAGATGAAGGGGGGAGTGTTTGCGAAAAAAGAGGCCATGATTGAGGGTCCCGTGAAGATATCGTAAGATTCGTTTAATTGTAGACCAATGCATAATAGACGGCCGATGCATGAATTATGATAATTTATTGACCACAAATGAGATATTCGAGCGGGTTTGAGATAAGTACTGTAAGGAGCCAAGTACTTGGCGGTATTGAGTTGGGTCCATAGTAGGGCTTTCATTATATAGTTTAAGTGACTCGCCAATAGACATAGGAGTTGTAATTGCTTTTGCATCTTGCATGTTCATCATTGATAATAGATCTTAAATATACTTTCTTTGTGATAGGAAGAGTCTTGAAGATATGTATGTTGCTTCCACTCTAAAAAAGTAGCTCAAGGTTCCTAGATCTTGAAGAGAGAATCGATATGTTAAATGCTTGAGGAATGCCTTGATTTCCATAGGATTGTTGCCCGTGATAATAATATCATCCACATATACCATAAGATATATTGTATTACCACTTTGGTGATTAAGAAATAGTGAGGTATCAGATTTGGAGTTGATGAAGCCAGTTGATGTCAAAAATGAGCCAAGTTCAGTGTACCAAGCTCTTAGAGCTTAACGAAGTACATAAATAGTTTTTTGTAGTTTACAAACATACCTTGGATATTGAGAGTGGATGAAGCCTAGAGATTGTTGCATGAAGACATCATTAGTTAGCATCCCATGTAAAAAGGCATTATTAACATCGAGTTGTCATAAATGCTAGCCTTTTGAGATGGTCAAACTCAAAATAAGTCGGATAGTTATGGGTTTAACAATGGGACTAAATGTCTCTATGAAGTCAACACCAGAACATTGATGAAACCCTTTGGTCACTAGACATGCTTTATATCTAGCAATGGATCATCTGAGTTTCACTTAATTCGAAAGACCCACTGACACCTGATGATATTTTATATGAGATGAGAGGGTACAAGGGTCCATGTAGAATTATGGAGGAATGTATCATATTCTTTACACATGGTTTTATGCTAGTATGGAGATTTTTGGGCTTGATTAATTGTGGTAGATTTATTATTCTCTAACGAGGATTTTGTGATAGCATGTAAGTCAAGGACTTATCATGGTTTAACGATACCACTTTTAGAGCATGTTGTCATTTGATGTCTAGGAGCTATAGTGTAACACCCCTTATTTTTGAAAATTTTATAAAGACTTATTTGTAATATAGGGACCTAAGTGTAAATATTAAAAATTAGATATGATTTATAAAAGATTCATATTAAGTTTTAGCAAAAAAAATGTAGGACATGTGTCACTAGCTAACCTAAGAAGGGTGTCACCTTTGTTCTAAGAATGACACATAGGCTTCTTTCATGCATGCTTACCACATTGAAATCCTTATTTTAGCCAAATTAAATGCTTTAAAGGAGAAACTAAATATAAACTTAAGATGCTGCAGCGTAAGTTTGAGAAGAGAAGGAAGAGGAATTGAAGTAGAGGAAGAAAAAACTTTGCCTTGGCTTGAGATTTTGCATCAATTCCACACCTTTGGGACTCTAATTTGTTTAACATAAGTATTCTAACCCCTTCCTACAGAACACTTGATTTCTAATTTCATCTTATTCTTGAAAATTTTGAAAGATTTTGGCTTCATATATGATATTTCTTTTGTTTGGGAACAAAACTGTGAATCTAGAATTTTTCAAAGATTTGACCTTTCTATATTGTTCTAGCCATAACTTTTTACACCAATTTTGGATTCGGGTGAAACTAATATTTTGACACCTAGAATGGTAAGTTTGGAGTCTATTTTTCTATCCAAACTGTTATTTTAATTGACCCTATGAAATGTGTAAGACAAAGACTATTAGTTTGACCTTTTAGTACTTAGTTACTTATAACTCTTTGTTAAAATCTCTGATATATGTAAAATATGATTTATCAGAAACTAGACTCATAGATCTTTCTGCGTATATCTGATTTAAATGATTTGGAGCATAAATGCCTATTGAAACATCTGTTCAAATAAACTCTATGAATTCTGCAAAACAGAGATAATGTTCTTTGATCTTTGGTTACTAAACTATTGATAACTCAATGTTGGAATCTCTAATTTATATAAAACATAATTTATCTAAATCTAGATTGATACATCTTTTGAATAACATCTAATTTGTGCAAATTAGAGCATAATTGGTTATCCAAATAATTTATGTAATGTGCCTTTCAAATTCTGTCAGAATCGAGCTTTGATTGATTCCACCTATTCTTGTTTCATCTCTTTGGAAATTGATTTCTGCTAACATCCTTACTTTAGTTGAGCTTTACATTATTACTTTGAATCCTTGTATACTCTTGTCCTTCAATTATTTGTATACCTGAATCTATTATATAAAGTTCATGTTTGTATCGTAAT
>LVTN01000333.1:283353-295963 GCA_001649415.1 Musa itinerans
CTTCACTATCTATGTGTTTGACATGATGTCCAGAGATTTGGTTATGTGCTTCTATATGTGCTCTGGATAAGAATGAAATGTGTGCAACGTCATATGCGACGTTTGAGCTTCTGTTTCGTATTTGTTCTTTGATATATACCGAAATATTTCTTATGCTTTTGAAACATTTCATACACCATTGATATGCTCCGAAATGCTTCCTATGCTATTGATATGCTCTGAAATGCTTCCTATGTCATTGATATACTCTGAAATGTTTCATTTATTATTGATATGCTTCGAAACATTTCATAAGCCATTGATATGTTCCGAAATGTTTCATCCACTATTGATATGCTTCGAAATGTTTCATCCGCCATTGATATGCTCTGAAATATTTTATATGCCATTGATATGTTCCGAAACATTTTATACACCCTTAATATGCTTCGAAATTCTTCATATGCAATTGATATGCTCCGGAACATTTCTTATGACAATAGTATGAGTCGAAATGCTCTTTACGTCAATGATTTACTCTAACTAATCTCTACTCAATTGTTATGAATAAAACAAGTCTTGAACTAAATGATATCGTAATTTTGCATTCGATAAGTGGCTATCTATGAACTCTTGTATCCCTGCCTTGTATTTGGTATCTTATTTGTTTGAAACTGTCATCTTTCATCATGGATATGTTAGTCGCTTGCTGAGCTCTATATGCTCACCTCGTTGCTATATAAATTTTTCAGGATAGCTTGTCGCTATCTAAAATGTTTAAATTAGGCTGAGGCTGTGGAAAGTTAGAAAACTTTGGGCAAACCTTTAGTGGATGATATGTTTTTGTTGTATAAGTATACTTAGTGTCTAATAGAATATTGATAGTAAATATGAACTTATGAGTTTTGTAAAAGTTTAAAGGACCTTTCATATTAGGATTTTAGAGTGTTAAGTTAATTTTGTAATGATATGAACATGTGGTAAATATTGGTTTTTGTGATCGTATAGAATCCCATACTTAGTAGATTTATGAGATGGTTCTTATCTTCGTGAGTTAGTTTCAGATTTTATGATTCATCGAGTGATGTGGTATATAAATTTAAACTGCACATGTTCTATGAATTATGAAATTATGGTTGTGAATGACTTGAATGTTTTCTCAGTATCCTCAAATGTGTAATTGGATCCTGGAATGGATTATTGTTGTGGCATGGTTTGAGGATTTCTAAGATATTTGATATGTTTGATGTGCAAAATATATTGAGGTATAGTGAACTATGGTGATCGATAAAAATTTTCTTTGATGCAATTTAGGAATCTATGATGATGACCTTTGGTCCTAACAGAGTGGTATCAGAGCATGATTTGAGGATCTTTGAGATATTTGATGTGCAAAATATATTGAGGTATTGTGAACTATAGTGATCGATGGAACTATAGTGAAACTTTTCCAAAACTAGTAAAAGGATTATTTAGACCTTTGCTAGAAATGAAAAAATATATATGCTTAGAGCCCATGATGCTATAGATTATGCTTGGTGGTCTTTTAGAAATGGATGGATCATATTATGTTATGATCCCACCTCACTATCTATGTGTTTGACATGATGTCCAGAGATTTGGTTATGTGCTTCTATATGTGCTCCCGATAAGAATAAAATGTGTGCAACATCATATGCGATGTTTGAGCTTTTGTTTCGTATTTGTTCTTTGATATGTATCGAAATATTTCTTATACTCCTGAAACATTTCATACACCATTGATATACTCCAAAATGCTTCATAAGCCATTGATATGCTTCAAAATGCTTCATATGTCATTGATATACTCCGAAATATTTTATTTGTTATTGATATACTTGATACATAGGCTTCTTTTATGTATGCTTGCCACCTTGAAATCCTTATATTAGCCAAATCAAATGCTTTAAAGGAGAAACTAAATGTAAACTTAAGATGCTGCAACGTAAGTTTGAGAAGAGAAGGAAGAGGAATTGAAGTAGAGGAAGAAAAAGCTTTGTCATAACTTGAGATTTTGCATCAATTCCACACCTTTGGGACTCAAATTTATTTAAGGCAAGTATTCTAACCCGTTCCTAGAGAACTCTTGATTTCTAATTTCATCTTAATCCTAAAAATTTTGGAAGATTTTGGCTTCATACATAATATTTCTTTCGTTTGGGAACAAAATTGTGAATTTGAAATTTTTCGAAGATTTGACATTTCTATATTGTTCTAGCCATAACTTTCTGTCCCGATTTTGGATTTAGGTGAAATTAATTTTATCCAAAAATAGACTCAAACTTCTTTCTTTTGACACCTAGAGAGGTAAATTTGGAGTCTATTTACCTATCCAAACTGTTATTTAAATTGACCATATGAATTTGTAAGACAGAGACCATCAATTTTGACCTTTAAGTACTCTATTGCTTATAAAACTCTATTTAAAATCTGATCTATGCAAAATATGATTTATCAGAAACTAGACTCATAGATCTTTCTATGCCTATATGATTTGAATGATTTGGAGCATAAATGCCTATTGAAACATCTATTTAACTCAACTCTATGAACATTCTCTAACCTTTGGTTACTCAACTGTTGATAACTCAATGTTGGAATCTCCAATTCATACAAAACTTGATTTATCTAAATCTAAATTGATATAATTTTTGAATAACATCTAATTTGTATAAATTGGAGTATAATTGGTTATCTAAATAATTCATGCAATGTGCCTCTCGAATTCTATCAGAATCGAGCTTTGATCGATTTTGCCTATTCTTATTTCATCTCTTTGGAAATTGATTTTAGCCAACATCTTTACTTCAATTGAGCTTTACATTATTATTTTGAATCCCTGTATACTCTTGTCCTTCAATTATTTATATACCTGGATCTATTATGTAAAGTTCATGTTTGTATCGTAATGTTTCGTATAGGCACATGCAGTCCATTTTTTCGCATGTGTTTCCGATATATCACAATTTATTGTTCACAATGCCCTTTTATACTATGGTATTTATGGGATAATATGAAACGCTGCCAGAAATGATAAAGGGATTATTTGAAATTTTGTCAAAAATGGTAAAGGTTGTGTGCTTAATGCCCGCGATGCTCTAGATTATGTTTGGTGGTCATTCAGAAATGGATGAACCATATTATGTTATGATCACACTTCACCATCTATGTGTTTGATATGATGTCCAGAGATTTAGTTATGTGCTTCTATATGTGCTCTCGATAATAATGAAATGTGTGCAATGTCATATGCGACGTTTGAGCTTCTGTTTCGTATTTTTTTTATATATACCGAAATATTTCTTATGCTTCTGAAATATTTCATACACCATTGATATGCTCTAAAATACTTCTTATACCATTGATATGCTCTAAAATGCTTCCTATGTCATTTATATATTCCAAAATGTTTCATTTGTTATTGATATACTCCGAAACATTTCATATGTCGTTGATATGTTCCAAAATGTTTCATCCGCCATTGATATGCTTCGAAATATTTCATCCACCATTGATATGCCCCAAAATGTTTCATATGTCATTGATATGTTTGAAAACATTTTATATGCCCTTGATATGCTCGAAATGCTTTATATGTAATTGATATGCTCTGTAACATTTCATACGCCATTGATATACCTCAAAATGCTCCTTACGTTAATGATTTGCTCCAACTAATCTTTACTCAATTGTTATGAACAAAACATGCTTCGAACGAAATGACATCGTAATTCCACATTCGATAAGTGGCTATCTATGAACTCTTGTATCCCTACCTTGTATTTGGTACCTTATTTGTTTGAAACTGTCCTCTTTCGTCATGGATATGTTAGTCGCTTACTGAGCTCTATATGCTCACCCTGTTGCTATATAAATTTTTCAGAATAACTTATCGCTCACTAAAATGTTTAAATTGGGCAAAGGCTGTGGAAAGTTAGAAGACTTTGGGCAAACATTTAGTAAATGATATGTTTTTGTTGTATAAGTATACTTGGTGTCTAATGGAATGTTGATGGTAAATATGAACTTATAAGTTTTGTAAAAGTTTAAAGGACCTATAATGTTAGGATTTTGGAGTGTTAAGTTAATTTTGTAATGATATGAACATGTGGTAAATATTAGTTTTTGTGATTGTATAGAATCTTATACTTGTGGATTTATGAGGTAGTTCTTGTCTTGGTGAGTTAGTTTCAGATTTTATGATTCATCAACTGATGTGGTATATGAATTTAAACTGCATAAGTTTATGAATTATGAAATTATGGTTGTGAATGACTTTAATATTTTCTCAATATGCTCAAATGTGTGATTGGATTCTGGAATGAATTATTATTATGGCATGACAGAGTGGTATCAAAGCATGGTTTGAGGATATTTGAGATATTTGATATAGTTGATGTGCAAAATATATTAAGGTATAGTGAACTATAGTGATCGATGGAACTATAGTGAAACTTTTCCAAAATTGGTAAAAGGATTATTTAGACCTTTGCCAGAAATGAGAAAAGGTATATGCTTAGAACCCGTGATGTTATAGATTATGCTTGGTAGCCTTTTAGAAATGGATGGACCATATTATGTTATGATCCCACTTCACTATCTATGTGTTTGACATGATGTCTAGAGATTTGGTTATGTGCTTCTATATGTGCTCTCGATAAGAATAAAATGTGTGCAACGTCATATGCGACGTTTGAGCTTCTGTTTCGTATTTGTTCTTTGATATGTATCGAAATATTTCTTATGCTCCTGAAATATTTCATACACCATTGATATGCTCCAAAATGCTTTATAAGCCATTGATATCTTCAAAATGCTTCATATGTCATTGATCTACTCCGAAATATTTCATTTGTTATTGATATACTCCGAAACATTTCATACGCCATTGATATGTTCCGAAATATTTCATCCACCATTGATATGCTTAGAAATATTTCATCCGCCATTGATATTCTTCGAAATATTTTATATGTTATTGATATATTCTGAAACATTTTATACGCCCTTGATATGCTTTGAAATGCTTCATATATAATTGATATACTTCGTAACATTTCATACGCTATTGATATGCCTCAAAATGCTCCTTAGGTCAATGATTTGCTCCAACTAATCTTTACTCAATTGTTATGAACAAAACATTCTTTGAACAAAATGGCATCGTAATTCTACATTCGATAAGTGGCTATCTATGAACTGTTGTATCCCTGCCTTGTATTTGGTACCTTATTTTTTAAAAACCATCCTCTTTCATCATAGATATGTTAGTCGCTTGCTGAGCTCTATATGCTCACCCCGTTGCAATATAAATTTTTCAGGATAACTTGTCGCTCACTAAAATGTTTAAATTGGGCTGAGGCTATAGAAAGTTAGAAGACTTTGGGCAAACATTTAGTAGATGATATGTTTTTATTGTATAAGTACACTTAATGTCTAATGGAATGTTGATGGTAAATATGAACTTATGAGTTTTGTAAAAGTTTAAAGGACCTCTCATGTTAGGATTTTGGAGTGTTAAGTTAATTTTGTACTGATAAGAATATGTGGTAAATATTGAATTTTATGATTGTATATAATCTTATACTTGTGAATTTATGAGGTGGTTCTTGTCGTGGTGAGTTGGTTTCAGATTTTATGATTTATCGAGTGATGTGGTATATGAATTTAACCTGCATAGGTTTTATGAATTATGGAATTATGGAATTATGGTTGTGAATGATTTGAATGTTTTCTTAGTATCTTCAAATGTGTGATTGGATCCAGGAATGGATTATTATTAAGGTATGACAGAGTCATATCAGAGAATGGTTTGAGGATCTCTGAGATATTTGATATGTTTGATGTGTAAAATATATTGAGGCATAGTGAACTACCTATATCATTGATGTACTCCAAATTGTTTTATTTGTTATTAATATGCTACGAAACATTTCATATGTCATTAATATGTTCCGAAATGTTTCATTGGCCATTGATATGCTTCATAATGTTTCATCCGCCATTGATATGTTCTGAAATGTTTCATATGTCATTGATATGTTCTGAAATATTTTATACGCCCTTGATATGCTCTGAAATGCTTCATATGCAATTGATATGCTTCGTCACATTTCATACGCCATTGATATGCCTTAAAATGCTCCTTACATCAATGATTTGCTCTAACTAATCTTTACTCAATTGTTATGAATAAAACATGCTTCAAACGAAATAACATTGTAATTCTGCATTCGATAAGTGGCTATCTATGAACTTTTGTATCCCTACCTTGTATTTGTTACCTTATTTGTTTGAAACTATCCTCTTTCATCATGGATATGTTTGTCGCTTGCTGAGCTTTATATGCTCACCCCGTTGCTATATAAATTTTTCAAGATAGCTTGTTGCTCACTAAAATGTTTAAATTGGGCTGAGGCTGTGGAAAGTTAGAAGACTTTGGGCAAACCTTTAGTAGATGATATGTTTTTGTTGTATAAGTACACTTGATGTCTAATGGAATGTTGATGGTAAATATGAACTTATGAGTTTTGTAAAAGTTTAAATTACCTCTCATGTTAGGATTTTGGAGTGTTAAGTTAATTTTATAATTATATGAACATATGGTAAATATTAGTTTTTGTGATTATATATAATCCCATACTTGTGGATTTATGAGGTGGTTCTTATCTTGGTGAGTTGGTTTCAGATTTTATGATTCATCAAGTGATGTGGTATATAAATTTAAACTGCACTGGTTTTATGAATTATGGAATTATGGTTGTGAATGACTGAATGTTTTCTTAGTATTCTCAAATGTATTATTGGATCCTGGAATGGATTATTATGGGGCGTGACATATAGGGTGTGATGTAGGTATCAACAGTGGAGAGGCACTGACATGGGTTGGGGTAGGTTGAGGTACTTCAATGTCCTTGGTCCCAAGGGAGGATAAAGGTAGTGGTTGGATTTCTGAGGGCATTACTTCAGTAGTAGAGAAACCTTGTGAAGAGAGAAGAGGAGCAATGGAGGGGGTGAGGAGCTGTTGAACCGAGAGAAGAAAAGAGTGTGAATCCCGAGAAGAAGGACTGGATGTTGTTATGGGAGACTCGGTTGACGGGGTCAGAGGTATACTCTAGTGATATATATTTGCTAGAGTAGGTCGCACAACGGGAGACTCAGGGTGGTGAAATGGAAAGGTTGTCTCTATAAAAATAACATGACAGGATGTAAAGACATTTTGAGTTTGAGGTTCATAGCATCGAAAGACATTATGTTCAATAGAATACCCAATGAAAACACAAGGCTTAGATTTTGATGTTAAATTATGTGAGGCATAGGGACGGAGCCATGGATAACATAAACAGTCAAACACTTTTAAGTTTTTAAAGGTTTGGGGATTTATGAAATAGTTTTTCAAATGGTGACTCATATTGGAGGATTGGAGTGATCATACGATTAATGATGTAGATGGTATGAAAGGCTATAGTCCAAAATGTTGTGGGCATGAAGGCTTAATATAGGAGTGTTAGATTAGTTTCAATTATATGTTGATGTTTGCGTTCAATAGAGCCAACAAGTTAAGGAGTATGTGGGGGTGACTTAAGGTGTTGTATACCATAAGTAGAGAGGTAGGATGTGAGGGCTTGATATTCGTCGCCATTATCGGAGTAAACTGTTTTAATTGTAGACTGAAAGAAGTTCTCGACCAACCTTCTAAAGTTGGTAAAGATTGTTGAAACTTCAGATTTATGGTGGAGAGGATATAACCATGTGTACTTGGCAAAATAGTCTAGGAAAATAATATAAAATCGGAACTTGTCAAAAGAAGTGATTGGGGCAAGGCCCCGAACATCAGTATAAATAACTTCAAAAGGTTTAAAGCAAGAAATGAAGGATAGTCCAAAAGAGAGTCGATGATTTTTATTACTTAAACAAGCATCACAATGAGTTATAATGCTACTAGTTTGAAGCGTAGGAAGAGAATAACGAGAAAATAATTTTTGTTGGATAGAGAATGAGAGATGACCAAGATGATGATGCCACACAACAATTGGAGGTGTGACCGAAGAGTAGGCAGTGGGCTGGGTAATTTGTGGAACTAACGACCACTTGTAAATGTTGTCCTTACCCTGGCCTCGGACCAAGGATGCCCCCGTACTCAAATCCTTAATAAGAAAGGAGTTATGAAAGAATTCAATTGAGGTATGATTATGTTTGTAGAATTGAGAAATAGAAATGAGGTTTCGATGTGGGGTGCACATAAAATATCATCGAGCGTAAACGTAGTGCTATGTGAATTAAGCATTGTGGAACCAGTTCTGTAATGGGGAGTCTGTTATCATCACCGATAATGATGTCTTCGTTTCCATCATAATTGTTGTGGATGAACAAGTTCTGTAAATCAGAGGTGATGTGGTGAGATGCGCTAGAGTCCATAATCCAATTTTGATGACCAATAGTTAGAGTAGTTGTAAGATTTGCGTGAGGCTAATGCGATGGAGGAGGAAGTCTAGATCGAGTTCTACAGACTTTTGCAGAGTGGCCAACTTTGTCACACAGTTGGCAGACAACTCTTTGTTGATTTATGTGATCAGGATGCCAGGGTTGAGGATAATTGAAGTAGCCGCCTTTATGGTTATAATTGAAATGTTGAGAAGGTTGAGGAGGGGAGGTTTGTTTAGAGCCCACAAATTCAGGAGGCATGCTGGCCAAACCTTTATTGATGGTTTTATTATATCGATTGCTTTTCTTCTTGGATTTTTGACTGACTTGAGCTGTGATGGATGGTCCTGACAACTTGTCCTCACGCTTGAGATATATTTCTTAATCAGTCAACTTGTCATAGAGTTCTTCAAATGACATCGGTGAGTCACGTGCCCGTATTGCTGCTGTCAGTTCCTTATACTTATCCCTGAGGTCATTAAGTGTGTGGATAATGATTTCTTCATCACTAAGATTATGATCTATCAGGCCAAGTTATCAATAATAACTTTTATATTTTGTAGATAGTCAACAATAATACTTCCCTCTTGTTTTGCTTGCATGAGACTAGATAGGAGACTAAGCAAGCGAGTGTGCGAACGATTTGCCAATGTGGTTTACAATTTGCACCATACTTAGACAATAGTGTCACATGAAGATATGAGTGGGGCAAGGGATCCAGCGACTGAAGTTTGAATTGCTTGAAGGATGAGGTGATCTTAGCATAGTCATAGTTTGTGGTCTGGATTTGATACTGGATTGGACGCTCATGGAATGTTGAGCATTGCTGGTGAACAATGGAGAGAGCCATCGACGTAGTCTAATAGATCATAATCAAATAAGAGATTAGAAAATTGAGCACGCCTAGATACGTAATTATCATATTTGAATAACTTGAAAGGGATGAGCGTTACGGCATTGATGAAAATAAGACTTAATAGAGGAAAAGGTAATGTGGTTTTCTACTAGAACAGTAATTAGAGCGACAGACGTAGACAATGACAACATGTTGGGCATATCTACCAATCTAAGCGAGGTGGGAGTCTACAATATTAGGTGGATGAGAAAACTGCTGCGATTAAGTGCGGGGAGTTATACTTCTTCGTTAGGAACTGTGGTTGTAGCGATGGCAGTGATCAAGAAGAAGTGTCGATGCAGATTAGCGTCGACTGAGGTGGGTTT
Organism: Musa itinerans; assembly: GCA_001649415.1. Classification (NCBI taxonomy): domain Eukaryota; kingdom Viridiplantae; phylum Streptophyta; class Magnoliopsida; order Zingiberales; family Musaceae; genus Musa; species Musa itinerans. The sequence continues at coordinate 292,999 of LVTN01000333.1, forward strand.
CTGGGAAAGCAATTCTATTCTGCTGCGAGGAGGCCTCCTGTACCGATCACTTGCCAACTTTCCAAGCAAAAGGGTCTTCTTGTATTTTCCGTGTGATGCTGCACCTTGACAAGTCTTCACTTGGGCATTAATGGCAAGCAAGCAATGAGATCCATGCTGCCACTGTTCACGATGCAGATGTAGTTGTTGATGCTGCTGCAAGCAACAACGACTGCAGCGGCAGCGGCACCACCGTCGCTGAACGTGTTGCAGATTGCAGTCCGGTGAGAGGCTGCAGTTTGCAGTTCTGTGAGAGGCTGTAGCTTGCAAGTTTGTGAGATGCTGCGGCTGCGGATGTAGGTCAGGGGGGAAGGCGACGTTGACAAGGCTGGTAGGTGGCGATTGTTGAGATAAAGCTGTGGCTGCGACCCAAGGGGAGGTAATGGACTCTGGCAGGGAAGCAGTCGCGAGGCTGCGGCGGGAGGTGACCACTAGAGTGAGGATGGCCGTGAAGAAGGGGTCGTCGTGCCGACGATCTGCAGGAACCAAGGAGAGTGTGGAACGGAGGAAGAATACGTTTCGTGGTCGGTGAGGACGTCCCGCTTGGGCAGAGAGCGTGTAGACAGCAGCAAGTGCTGCTGCGGGCTGCAGCGAGTGGACTGACATAGAACTGCAGCGGAGGAAAACGGCCACTGGTCGCTGAGGAAGTGCTGCAGTAAACGCAGGGAAGAAAGCAACTACAACAGAGAACCCTTCATTGCTTTAAATTGATGTTGCTTCAGAGAGGCAGAGGAAACGACAAGAACGGGAGAAATGGAAGGGGAAGGTGTTAGGTTTATTGTGGCCCTTTTAATAATTGGTGCTTACAGAAGGGAGTGAGGATTTTGCAGCAATTTAGGAATGGGCTATGCTTCCTCGGTTGAATTCTCTATTACGGGATTTTGCAACGATTTGGGAGTAGGAAGAAGAGGAAAGATAGGAGGAAGCAGGAAACAAGCGTTTGTTGTATTCTTTGCTTGCCTCCGAGTCGTCAGTGTGGGTTCGAGAAAAAGGAAGAACGAAGGGTCTGGGAGATCTGACAAAGCAGGCGGCCGCAAAGAACGCAGCCGGCTTAGATAGGAGAACACTGGCAGCAGTGAATGAAGCTTCGATTTGGTTGACGGCGAAAAGAACAGGCCGCTGAGCAGACTAGCGAAACAAGGGAAGTCCGGCGGAATCAGATCTGGAGATCGGATCGGCAGCGATGGCTGCGAGAGAGACGCTCTGATACCACGTTAAGAATAGGATTGAAACGAAAATGATATCTATGTATATGGTGCTCTCTATTTATAGGATTTCCCTCGATAGCGATATTTCCTCGTATAGTTGGGGAAATTGTTATCATGGGAAATCTTAGTTGCGTCTAATCCTTCAAGCAATTCAAGCATTAGTTGTTGGATCCCTTGCCTCACTTATATCTTCATATAACACCATCATCGAAGCCTGGTGCAAGATGTAAATCACCTTAGCAAATCATTCACATACTCAGTATGCTGAGTCTCCTAGCCAACCTCATGAAAATAAAACAAGAGGAAAGTACTATTGTCGATTATTTACAAAATATAAAAGTTATCATCGATAACTTGGCATTGATAGGTCATTTCGTTAGTGATAAAGAAGTCATTGTCCACACCCTTAACGGCCTAGGGTACGAGTACAAGGAACTAGCAGCAGTAATACAGGCACGTGACTCACCAATGTCATTTGAAGAACTCTATGACAAGTTGACTGACTATGAGATATATCTGAAGTATGAGGACAAGTTGCCAGGACCATCCATCACAGCTCAAGTCAGTCAAAAATCCAAGAAGAAGAGCAACTGGTATAACAAAACCATCAACAAAGGTTTGGTCAGCATGCCTCTTGAATTTGTGGGCTCTAAACAAACCTCCCCTCTTCCACCTCCTTACATTTCAATTACAACCATCAATGTAGCTACTTTAATTATCCTCAGCCTTGGCATCCTGATCACACAAATCAACAAAGAGTTATCTGCCAACTATGTGACAAAGTTGGCCACTCTGCAAAAGTTTGTAGAACTCGGCCCAGACTTCCTCTTCGGTCGCATTGGCCTCACGCAAATCTTACAACGACTCTGATTATTGGTCATCAAAATTGGATTGTGGACTCTGGTGCATCTCATCACATCACCTTTGATCTATAGAACTTGTCCATCTACAACTATGACGGAAACCGACCCCCCATTACTCATACTAGTTCCACAATGCTTAATTCACATAGCACTACGTTTATGCTCGATGATGTTTTGTATGCATCCCACATCAAATTAAACCTCATTTCTATTTCTCAATTCTGCAAACAGAATCATACCTCAATTGAATTCTTTCCTAACTCCCTTCTTATCAAGGATTTGAGTATGGGGGCATCCTTGGTCTGAGGCCAGAGTAATGACAATATTTATGAGTGACTGTTAGTTCCACAAATCACCCAGCCCACTGTCTACTCTTCGATTGCAGCTCCAACTGATGTGTGGCATCGTCGTCTTGGTCATCCCTCATCCTCTATCCAATAAAAATTACTTTTTCATTATTCTCTTTCTACGCTTCAAACCAGTAGCATTATAACTCATTGTGATACTTGTTTAAGTAATAAAAGTCATAGACTCTCCTTTGGAATATTCTTCATATCTTGCTCTAAACCTTTTGAAGTTATTTATACTAATATTTAGGGCCCTGCCTCGATCACTTCTTTTGATAAGTTCCGATTTTATGTTATTTTCGTAGACTATTTCGCCAAGTACACATGGTTATACCCTCTCCAGCATAAATCTGAAGTTTCAATAATCTTTACCAACTTTAGAAGGTTGGTCGAGAACTTCTTTAAGTATATAATTAAAATAGTTTACTCTGATGGTGGCAACGAATATCAAGCCCTCACACCCTACCTCTCTACTTGTGGTATACAACACCTTAAGTCACCCCCACAT
>LVTN01000334.1:2503-33634 GCA_001649415.1 Musa itinerans
TATCGCAAGGCCGAAGCGTGACTTAGGCAACGCAAGCTAAGTTCGCATCTTTGCCACAAGGGTGCCTCGCGACTTAGGCAACGCAAGCTAAGTTCGCGTCTTGGCCGCAAGGGTGCCTCACGCCTTAGGCAATTCCAGCAAAGGCCGTGACAGGTCGTACCGCCCAGTGTCAGTCTGTAGGTGGTGGTACCACCCAATAATGACAGTGATCCCGCCCAATAATGACAGTGGTACCGCCAATACCCTAAAATCCGGGGATGTGACACTTTTTGGCTTCAATTCTGAAGCCATTGGGGTCTATAAATACCCCACCCCTTTCTGCATGAAAGGGAACGAAAGTGTGAACAATATCTTGAAGTATTGGAGTGTTAAAAGTGTTGTAAAAGTGCTAAGAGTCCTCTCGTTCTAAGTCTTGTGATCATTCAAGAGAGGTGTGAGGCTTGTAAGGGTTATCTCATAAACCCATAAAAAGGAGCAAACATTGTAAAGAGGTGGTTGGTCTTCGTCTATTGAAGGAAGACCATTAGTGGATGCTAGTGACCTCGATGGAGGAGGAATCGGAAGTGGATGTAGGTCACAACGACCGAACCACTATAAATTCTTATGTGCTTATTTCCATTATGCTTTTCATTACTGTTATTACTTTCTAAGTTAATTGCTAGTTCATGTACTCTAAAGTCAAACACTTTCTGAGATTGGTTTTCAACGAACGAATATTTTACAAAACCGATGATTTTTTCCGCTGCACTAATTCACCCCCTCTTAGTGCCACTCTTGATCCTAACAATTGGTATCAGAGCAATGTCACTCTCATTTTAGTTTGAAACCCAAGAGATATGACATTTGTCGACTCCATCCTAACAATAAGATCATGATAATGAGACTGATTCACCTTTAAACACAGACCCTAAATAATCCTGGTCATAGGTTATTCGAAAGGGACATCGAGATAATCGGACAGACTAGTGTGTTGTATACTCGTCCATATGATGGAGGTAGTTGGTCGCATAGCTACTCATGTGGGGACACTAAGGCTATAGTGCAGGTGCTCATTGGAGAATGAGTTCACTGATTGATCCGCTCACAGAATGCTGGATGGTTAGTGATACCTCATTGTCAGACAATGATTCCGTTGTCTTAGTGATATACTTGGTCTTTAGACTTGAGACACCAAGGATATCCTGTATTAGTACTCTATTCTTTGATATTGGACTTATAGGCTTGGAAGTTCCAAATCTAACACAATCGGTCATTGGGAGTGGCAGCTAACCTTACGAGGACTATTGAGTATCGATAGAGGATCATCCACTCTCAGTGTCATGAGAGGAATATCTCATGTGTTCTTGATTAGACAAATCCCTAGCTAGGGTCATTCAGATTGAGAGAGAAAGAGTTCTCTTGGAGAATCCAATTAGAGCGAGACTCGACTAGAAACCGTATGGGTCTGACAACACCATGCTCGATATATGGTCTCTAGGATATTCAATGAATAAGAGACTATATGTACATGGTAACTGAGGATAAATAGGTTCAAAGGATTGGATTCTCTTGTATCATCTAGGGACTACGACGTAGTGGCCTACTATGTCTACAATCGATAAGTCGAGTGAATTATTATGGAGATAATAATTCATTAAGCCAGAAGGAGTTCTAACAGGTATGACTCATGGCCAACTTGATATTGGGATAATTATACCTTCGTTTGTATGCTTTCACAAACGACATCTAATGGTTGCGAATGTAATTGGTCAATGTTCATATTGATTCACACGAAGGTCCACAACAGATAATCATATAGACGGTTGAAGAAACTGGTATATGTCCATTATAACATGTAGCTAAGGTTACGGTGTGACAAGCTAGAAAAGGAAACAGAGGAACTATAGATTGATCCATCGACCTCCAATTCTACAATGAAGATTCAAAGATGATGTTAGAGTAGGTTAAAGCGATGAAGAACTAAGATGATACTCTACTTGGTGAGGTGGGAGATCCTCAATGTCTTTCGTGTTTTATCACCGAGGCAATAGAAAAAGAGGAAGCACAACCCCAACAAGAGGAAAATCTCTCTTGGTCAGAACGTGGCGGAATGAGTAGAATAACATCGAGTCAGATTACTCGAGGAACTACATACACCCAACTGTCATGGTCGTCCGCTCAACGTGCAAAGGCCTTTACAAAGGGGAAGGCAGTAACATCAATCGCACCATTGGAAAGAATCGAGTCAAGCGACAAGACACCTTCACAATCACATTCAGCAACTAGTTCAGTCTAGAGACATGACAACAACGTGGACCGCAGTGCCTGACCGATGATGATGACGACGCCGGGTAGTTGTTGATCCCGTCTACACAACTTGAAGGTGGTGCGTGGACCAAAGAGTTGTATTTTACACATGCCACCCAAGATTCAAATCATGGAACCCTAAAAGGTACAGGTCAAGTTTATGCACAGAAGAGGAAGGGAAAGCTAGTGAATGAATTTAAGTAGATGCAACAAAACCTACACGATGTAGACACAAAAAGAAGCTCATCGTATTTTCAGTCGTCATATTATGGAGAATCTTACGGCCAACAGTAATACGATGATAGTTGACCATACTTTTTCGAGCAACAGTATGATACGGAGTAGCAGATTAGTAGCAAAAATAGAAGCTCTAACATTCATTAATACATGCCTCAAGAGCCGCCTTGGACACGTGATTCATGACGATCAACCCACAATCATCACCATATTGATGCACTAGTGACTTACGATGTATCAATACATTATGTCGTATGATCAATTTCAAGATTAGATCCGACAAACATATCATATTGATATGCATATATATATATGATCGAGGACCCTGATCCACCACCCGTGGAGGCTCATCGTTCGTTTTGGTGGTCGAATCAAGTATATCTACACATGTTATTACTTAATTCATTTGAATCTTAAAATTTATATTATCTACAAAATAATATAATAATTCAAATATTAACAGAAGGACGATCCATAATGGACCAAAATTATGAACTTTGCACAAGGCTACTCAAAGCCCAAAAAAGATATATGATACTATTCTTACCTAATTTACATTAGTTTTGTTAAAAAAATACTAAATGTATATTTATTTCTAACTTAAGATCTCTATCTTAATTTTTTTCTATTTTTTAGGTATTTTCATAAGATTTTATGCCCTTTTAAGATGTACTACTTGATATGTCATACGGTACTATATCAAGCAAAGCTCGACACACTAGTACGATACAATATTCAGAACCCTAGGCACAGAAATGTCCGAGGTGATAACCGAAGTGGCTTCAAGGTGAAAGTGTCAAACTCTCGAGACACCACCTACACTAAGACCGATGTCGAAAAAATTTTCTCGATTGAATCCCTCCGACACTCAAATTAATCACTCAAATCCCTCCAAAGATTATCTTTTATACATAGTCTTGAAGGGGATAACCTATAAACTGTAACATCAAAAATTATCTTTTATCTCAATATATAATAAAATAATCTAATAATTCAAATATTAACAGAAGGACGATCCGTACTGGACCAAAATTACGAACCTTGCACAAAACTACTCCTCAAAGCCCGAAAAAGATATATGATACTATTCTTACCTAATTTACATTGGCTTTGCTAAAACTATACTAAATGTATATTTATTTCTAACTTAAGATCTCTATCTTAATTTTTTTCTATTTTTTAGGTATTTTCAGAAGATTTTATGCCCTTTTAAGGTGTACTACTTGATATGTCATACGATACTATATCAAGCAAAGCTCGACACACTAGTACGATACAATATTCAGAACCCTAGGCACAGAAATGTCCGAGGTGATAACCAAAGTGGCTTCAAGGTGAAAGTGTCAAACTCTCAAGACACCACCTACACTAAGACCGATGTCGAAAAAATTTTCTCGATTGAATCCCTCCAACACTCAAATTAATTACTCAAATCCCTCCAAAAATTATCTTTTATACCTAGTCTTAAAGGGGATAACCTATAAACTGTAACATCAAAAATTATCTTTTATCTCAATATGTAATAAAGAATAAATAATTTATCTGACACCATAAAAAATGATATGTGACAAACCACTAACTGAAAATAAAGAGTTCAAAATCTCATCTAATACATATATCCGCATGCCATTTTAGCGCTGTAACTAGAATGAGCTATCCTCAGCAGCATCTTGAACGCATATCTAACAATGTAGGAGCATCTTTGTAGATGAGTACTAACACAGTACACAAAATGGAAATTTAGCATGATATAACATAAATCTTTAGATGCCCAGCTGCTGGTTGAAACATGAACGTTTTGAACTGATTCAAGCAAATCCACAAGATTTCTTACCACCCACATTGTCAGCAGAAGAAAAGGTGACTGATAGATTCTAACCACTGGGATTACATGGATCATTCGACACCAGTTACCAGCATGATACAACTGGATGAAAGCCTAAGCCTTGACACCAAGAATCAGGAAAATGGCCAAACAGATGGAGAAGCAGATTTGATGAAGATTTCTCAAGACCTTCAATTCTTCTGATGGTAAATTCTGCCTCAAGTAAATCTTTTTTCCAGAAAATAAGCAGGAAATCTTTGTTTTAGCATCAACGTAAGTTTCAAGGTACAGCAAGTATACATCCAAAAAGAATGTCTTCTATCTTGGAACAAAAAAGAGTCCTCAAAATTGTCCTTCAATCTTATCATTTTACGTGCTGCCTGACAAACTAGTGGATGATAGAAATTGGTTGCAAGAAAAAGAAAAACATATACACTCATTTAACAAAATCCCCCGGTAGATGCTGTTTTCACCATGGTGAATGTCAATATAAAAAGAACAAAATGGGGATGGGGGAAACAAAGCACACGTACCACTGAACTTGTCATCTAAAGTTGCAACATTGGGCTCGGCCCCCAGCCAGTTTGTCCCAAAGGCAAAGCATTTGCCTAGGAGATTGATAATGAGCAGTGTAATAGTTCAGCATACATCCATACTGACAGAACTTCCAACTATGAGAGTATTGGACTGGTATAGAGGCATTGAACTGTTCAACCCACATGCCCATACTTACATCCTCCATCTTGAATAGCTGCAACAACAATAACACAATCTGGTTCAGATGTTATTAAATTCTGTATTGGCAATGCACGTTCTCTCAAGGCATCAGGTTCTCACCCTTAGGCTTTGATTGGCATAAAGGGAACCAATGAACCTCGCGATGTCTCTCGAAATTATGTAGCCAGGCCCATTAGCATAGGGCGGGTATACATACTCTGGCCACTCCTGTATTCACAATGGACAAATTTAGACAAGAACATCAAAGACTTTCCGGTAATAAACAAGCAAAAGAAAAGCAGGTGCAGCAAATTTTCATGCATCAGTGACGATCCATAAAAATTTACACTTAAATAAATCAGCTTTAGAATAGTCCATATTTTGTTTTTATTCATATCACCACTATCGATTCCACAAACTATGAGTTTAGTGTAAGAAATGAGTAACGTATCACTACTTTGCAAAGAAGAGAGAACTTTATTAATCCAGAACCATGCATCAGAAGCCCCAAAAGTTGTTATACCTCGTATGAAACAGCCCATTTTCCACTTCTGAGAGGCCTATGCAAGAGATTAAGGTTCCCCATATACAATGGTCTTTTCTGAGAGATCCGCTTTATTTCCTTTAACACAACATCTATCCGTATGAAAGTATCATCATCACCCTTCATAATGTATGGAGTGGTTAAGTTATGAACCTGTACAATGATCAATTTATTACTTAACACTGACCAAGGAACTGCATTAACATGATGAACCAAAAAGCACGGGAAAAAAGTAAACTCATTAACTCACCCCATAGTCGCAAATAGCAATTGTCTTGAGAACCACCAGCTCATAATGATCCATAAATGGCAAAATGACAATATCTCCAAAATATTCTGCTTCTTTCTTTAGCATAGCATTTACCTCCTTCCTTGGGTTCTACAAGTGCAATCAAAAACATATAAAATCAAGTTTGCTAATATAATATGAATATTTTGGACCATGGACTACAACAACAGTCTGATATTTCAAATAAATCTCTGTTGAATTTGGACTATAATGTTAGCATATAGATTTATCTAAGAAAACAGAATTAAACCTAATTTCTAAAGAATAAAGAACATATCTTTCAACCAAATTTTTGAGAAATTTCTGATTATATTTAAAATATTCAAAAATGTCTCTAGCCAAGCATAAGAAACATAGTTACCAGATATAGATCAATTTTAGCAAAGACACATTGATGGAGTTTTAAAAATCTTGAGTTGCCTAAGATGAAATTAGAAAATCAATTCTCCTAAAAAGCACCATAATTGGCATTGCCATAAAAATAATAGTGTCAATTTCAAGCTAGTTACCATTGTCAAGGACACTTGTTCCTGTTGCCATTCACAGCAGAAAGATCATTATACATCTTTCTGATTAGAAGCATAACATAATCTGAATACTATAACCATTCTGAATCGTACAATAAACAGTGACAATCAAGTCACTCCAAAACCACCCAAAAGGAAAAGGGGAAAAATGTATACAGTGACAATCAATATGGTGATCCCACATTCAACCCTATCAAATGTAAACATTCACAAAATGTCATCTCACCATTGCTCCTTGCTTTTCTTCTGTTCTGTCCCACCATAATTAATCAAAGTTTTGTGCCATAATTCAGGCTGAACAGAGGCACCAAGAAGCTAGCCAAATAGCAATTGACTAGCAGAACCAATCATCACCAGTAATTTTTTTAAAATGAATTCTTTGTCATTATCTTATTTAGATTACTAGGCCTCACATGATTGATTTTCATAGTGAGCTTTCTGAGTTCAGTTTCAAATTGATCATTTTGGTCAAAGTAAATTTCTGAACCTTAGGGTTACATGATTTAGTTCATCTCAAATTTCTTGCAGCAGTATGTATAAATAAGTCATTCCCAGGCTAATTTGTTATTTAATACCCTCTAGTTAATTGTTAAAAGAAAAACTAACCAGTGCAACAAAGAAGCGAGCCACCACAATAGATGACTTGATTTGAGAAGATTGCATCCATGTTTTTCTAATAGCCATGCGCTCAGCAAAATGATTTGAAGCAGAAATAATTCCAATAAAAAGATCAATTGGACTTTCAGGCAAAGGACGAGACTTCCAATTCTCTGACATTTCCAAGACACGATCAAGTGAAATACTGGGATGAGACGTGGGAAGCGAAGTGGCATACACCGAGTGTACATCAACATCTCCTTTTATTGCGAATCCAGTTGCATCTTCAAGAGTGAATCCCTGAAGAACCAATCAACTACTCAGTAAGAAACTATTTTGTAACATGATTTCCTTGACAATAGTCTCTTTAACAACAACAAGAGAATAATGTTCAACATGCCAGAAATAATCAAACTTGCCAACTTGTTTACCGGTCGATATGGAAATGAAGCTACATGTCGTCCTCCAACAAAAATATGATAACCTTCAACACCAGCTTGTATTGTTAAGACAAACAGTCTTCCTTCCACAAATGGAAAAGACCATGTCATTTCTGGCTTCTTTGCACGACCTATAAACCTCCTCAGCCATGAAGTAGTTTTAGATTCTTTTGTGTCTATCATATCGCTACGAGCCCATTTCTCACATTTTCTGAACCCATCAACTGTCCAAAAAAGGATTTGAAACAGGTCAAACATATATGCAACTATGCAAGCCTCGACATATCATTAATTGTCATACTTGAAATCAAGGTTCGTCGTACCACGACATACCGTCCGGTATTGGTGGTACGTATCAGTCCAATAAGAGATCGGTATGGACGGTACGTATTAATCCGTTGGTACACTCCACTGTACCATGTGTCGATATATCGGTACATACTATACTAACAACTAATCGGTACACCGGTATGGATCAGTAAAGACGAACCATGCTTGAAATGACTTGTTATCATGGACAACATATCATTGAAAACAAGCATCTAAAAGACTCAAATGTAGTTCCAACTAGAATTAATAAGTCATATCAACAATGATGTGACAAGAAAACATAAGGAAATATCATAACGTACGTGTTTAAAAAGGACAAGAAACAAAAGAAATGGTCAACTTATATAAGTGCTTTTCTTGTTCCTTAGAATTTTAAAATCTTAAAAGCATAATCACAAGTAATTTACAATAAAGAATTGAAGAGATGAAAAAAGTTAGCTGAGTGCATTCAGCAAACAAACTCCCGACAAACATCTATTCATATTATATCCACTTGGTAAGATTTGAGGACTCTTTTTCTCATCTAATAATTTTTTTCTTTGCAATACACACACACACACACACACACACACACACACACACACACACATATATATATATATATATATATGATCTATCAACTTCTGCTTATATATATAGAAAGAGAGCGAAAGAGAATGAGAATACTTATGCTTATATATATATATATATATATATATATAGAGAGAGAGAGAGAGAGAGAGAGATAAAGAGAAAACTATAGATAGATATATTAGGAATGTAGATATGCAGATACATACCCAATATATCATAATTTTAAGTCATAGATCATATTCAATGGCATATAAATGGTTGAATGATCAAAATAGTATGATAGAAATGGGGAACACAACCAAGTATCAGTGAAGAGCAGAAATATAGATTTACCAAGGGCACAAAGTAACTAATGCTACTTATTCAATATACTGATGGATCTTAAAATATAGCACGAGAGCTATTGTTTCAAGAATATGCAGATTCTCTGCTCTATAAAACTGCGTACATTTTTGTGGAGTTGGAAGGAGTTAAACTTGTTTAAAAGACATTGATAAGCGTGTTTGCATAGTCAAATCTGATACCTGTGTCATCATCATCTCCTGAAGGCAAGCCATCACACCTTATTGCCGTGCCCCATTGCATCCTGTAACATGAATTAAGCTCAAGAATAGGTCTCTTGCTCCAGTCCCCTGTGAGCCTTGGATTCAAATGCAGGATCTTTGGTGGGTCCTCCCCATCCACCACCCTCAATCCCTGAAGTTCAACCATGAACTGTGAGACCCAGACAGTTCCATTCCCCTGCCTCATCCTTGCCAGCTGGGACACATACTCCTCATGGGCCTCCTGAGGCTTGCCAACAACTGTAATCGAAGAGCCTGCGGTGAGGCCACATGGAAGAAACAGGAGGAGCTCCCCATCAGAGCTCATTTCAGCTGAACTCTTCGCCAGCGATGAAGGGCAAGACTCAGGCTTTCCTCCTGTGACAGGTGGTTCATCCCTGTTGTTCACAGGGTCAAAACTCTCCACATCATCCCAAGCCTTCTGGCCTAGCGTCCATGCCTCGTCGACCATCGCCTCCAGCTGCGTCAAGTTACCTCCAGATTTCCGACCGAACCAGCGCCGGAAAGGCTTAATCGGTGCAAATCTGAGGGAAGGCTGCTCCTTTTGAAGGACAGGAGGGAGGTTCCGGCTGTCCTCCAGTTTCCGGTGGAAGGTATCATGGTGGACCAAGACAGGAGTCGTATGGCCAAGGTGGAGGTGTTGGGAGGTAAGGTCGTTGACTGGCCGGTCGAGGCCGGAGAAGCTGTCGTCGCCGCTCAATGCATTGGCGATCTCAAGAAAATGGTGGAACTTAAAAGAAATAAAGACCAAGTAGATCAATGCAATTGCCAGGAGAGCATGTGAGAGCCTCCACCTCCTCGTCCCAGAGGATTCAGTGCTTCTGCCCCTCATCGCCTCTTCGCCCCAAAATTGGAAGAGAAAGAAAGATCAAATCCCCCCCCCCCCAAAAAAAGAGGGATTCATATACAAATACAAATCTAACGTTTCTCCTTCGGTGCTTCAACAATGTCATCAATGTATCCACGAGCTAACGAACCTCAAGGCTGCCGCCAAGATGCAAACTTTGGAGCCCGAATGCGGTGGCGGGCGGAGAGATTACCGACTGGGATGCGTCGATCTACGGCGGAAGTTGGACAACGGTGGAGATCGGACGAGGAGGGCGAACAACCAATGGGAATTCCGCTCCGGACGGACAGATCTAACGAAACCCTACTCGTGGGGAGGAGAACGGAAGAAAACCGGGAAACAGAGAGGGTGTTGCGGGTCCGGTTATCGGACGGTCCAAATGCGATATCAGCTTCGCGATTGAAAGCGCCACTAGAGACGGCGGGGCCCAAACGTTGACAGGACGCCTCGTTGGTGATGAATGTGTCAGGATTTGATTTAATTTATTTTCTTTAATTTTTTTTGGTAATATGCAGGTTTTAATGTTAGAAAATTATAAATAAAAAATTTAAGAACATATTACTTTATTCTTATAAGTATGTATTATTCTGATTTTTTTTATTATTTTGACACATTTTTATCAACTAAGCCAACTTGGTATCTCCCTCCTAAAATTTGCCACGGATCAAAATTCACAAGTCAGATGTTCATTGGATATAGTTTCATGACCATTTTTCATATAGGCTATTGATCAATTTTTCCAACATGAGCTACTTAACGTTGCTGATAATGATGTCTTTATTAGTGTAGAAACTTTCATCTTATAATTAAAACACAACTGAATACGTATTAAACTATTTTTCATGATCAATCCATCCAAAAACTTAAGCTTGTTGACATTTCCTTGAGAAGCTCTAAGCCAAAAAAACTCGTCGAAGTAATGTTACCATCAAAATCTGGCCTTTACGGGTAGAAGGGAAGATGCTCCTGAAATCCATATACTAATCGTCTGAAATAAAGTTGGATGACAAATTAACATCATCAAGTTAGCTACTAAAAAGTGGTTCAAAGAGTAACACCATGGGCAAACTTGATTGCACTCTATGAAAGACTAACAGCACCAGCCTGCCAACTTCATTTCAAGCACACTATTGAAAGATGACCTACCCTAAATGACTAAATACAACGTTTTCCACCTCTGCAAATGCATCAATTACAAGCGGATTGTCAAGAACATCTATCTACTCTAACACGTTTTGGGAAGAAGGACGGCAACAAGAAGGCTAAAGAAAGGGATACCCAGGATACCTACAACGAGATATGAAACAGCTTCAGGAAGAAAAATAGCTACCAGAGTCAATTCAGAGATGAACTCAAGTATCTCAATTGTAAATCAAGTTTGGGAATGAATAGGATTGCAAGGTATTCTATCTGATATCATTCCTACATGACAGTGGATCAAGTTCTCCAAACATCCATACCTACCAACTTGATTGAACTTAAGTAATACCTATAGTTGAATTTGTGATAACTATTAGCAAGAGAATTGGCACCTGAGTTGGTCTGAGTCAAGTTTGAACGAGTTTGGAGATCTAGATAATTACTCGAGTTCGGAAATGGATAGGATGAAAATTCATGCCGTTCCTACTTGGATATACAAGAATTTGAAAAAACCAGAATCCCTGGAGTAGGCAGTCAGAATTCACATCTCAAAACCAAAGACTATGGCCAACCAAAAGGGGTTATCCAGTCGAAATAACTCAAGCATGCTATAAAGCGTAACTAACCAGAAAAGAGAAACATAATGTTAAAGCACAACAAGTAGAAATGGTTACCACAAACGCTAGGAAGTTCAAATTTTATGAGCTGCATGTTTCTACACTGCACCAGCAATCTGTCTCTTGAAATCCATAAAAGTAACAATTTATCAAAACTCAGTGGGATTTAACATACTCCTGAACTATATGAAGGCCCTCTGATTCCTCACCATAATCCTGTCGAAGAACATTAACAGATTGTATCATGACCAAAGATGATAAAGAAATGACAAGTATAATGCTATTTTCCAATTTATTACAGTACCTTGACGACCACACATGAACATCCCACAACTTTTCTAGCCTTTCCCTCAGAATCAATTTTGCACAGCTGCATTGCATGAACCAACTAATATACATTAGAAAAACATATCACAGAAGAGCAGTCAACATCACAAAATAACAGGAAAGCCCAAATAGCTGCAAACTAGGGCTACATCTATGCCTAACCAAGAAACTAGAAAGCGTGAAATAACATTTTCGAGCCTAGGCATCTTTGATGACAAAACAGCCTTAGTTGATAGAGACAAACAGATAGAAAAGCACCATCAACCATAAATGGAAATTACATTAAAGTCTTGTTAGAATGCAAAATCTTAAGGGAGGTAAGAACTGTACTTAACGCCTCAAAAGAAAAAAAATGCATTTCTAATGTCATCATCTTGGAAGATATCTGAAGTTTGTCATCAAATATTTCTAAAAATGTTTGACAAAGTGATTCATGTGGGGGCTGGACCAAAGACTCCATATTTTACTATGATCGTGAGAATTTTACATAACACCTAGGAAAAAAACAGAGTTAGGGAAAAGGATTGGACAGGACAAGAATCAGATAGCTTACCCTTGTAATTTGACTTAATTCAGTAGAAAGAAAGATTAGCTACAGCCAAAGATGTAGAAATTATAAGATGTATAGTCGGTTGAAATCTTCAAGAAGTGCTATCCTAATAATCTTCCGATTTATTTATAACTTTTAACAATGGAGTTATGTATATGTATATATATATATACATATATACATATATATATATCTATATATATACATATATACATATATATATATCTATATATATACATATATACATATATATATATCTATATATATACATATATACATATATATATATCTATATATATACATATATACATATATATATATCTATATATATACATATATACATATATATATATCTATATATATACATATATACATATATATATATCTATATATATACATATATACATATATATATATCTATATATATACATATATACATATATATATATCTATATATATACATATATACATATATATATATCTATATATATACATATATACATATATATATATCTATATATATACATATATACATATATATATATCTATATATATACATATATACATATATATATATCTATATATATACATATATACATATATATATATCTATATATATACATATATACATATATATATATCTATATATATACATATATACATATATATATATCTATATATATACATATATACATATATATATATATATATATATATATATATATATATGTGTGTGTGTGTGTGTACGCGCTAAGAAATCAAGGTGCTAAATCACCTTTTGCTAAGAAACTATATGGTTGCAAAGAAAACTGTTACAGAAGATATTTTCATAGAATTATACAATATTTGGATTGTAGGTAAAGTTAAAGAAAACTGATTTGCTTTTCCATTTCTTGTGACTGAAGACCAAAGTGAAAGAAGCCCAAAACTTGGTAGGCAAGGATGAGTGAACTAACAACAGAAAGGCCAATAAGGAAAGATCTATTTTCCATTTCACAAAGAAAGAATCTGATGAACAACCAGAAAAAGAACTTTTGTGAGAAATCTGGAAAACAGTTCTCCAGATTTTTTCGGTATTCCTGCTAACCAAACATTAAAATAGAAGTTCTATAAGAGAACAATATTTTCAATGGAATTTTTATGTGCAGTAAAACACAGCCTAAGTTAAAAGTCAAAAAAGATAACAAACAAGAAAAGATACTAACCCCTGACCACTCGCCAAGGGTTTTGGCACTTGACACTGTTACTAGATGCACATTATGATCAGCACAAAGTGCTTTGACTAGCTTGACATAGTCAGCCTGGTTACAATCCTCAGCAAGAATGCAAAGTTGTGCTGCATGCTTCTCAATTGCCTTGGCCGCCTCATGGAGACCACGAACAAGCCCATCATGAGCCAATGATTTCTTCATCACAAGTTGGAGAGCTGTCATCAAGTCCATAGGCTCCCCAAGAGCTGGAGCAGTTTTTTCAGCCTCTTCACTGCAGAACCACAGGGAAAGAGTGTAAATACGATGCAAGAATACAGCATGTAAGGTGTAAGCTTACTGCTCATGGAATAAGTTAAAATAACATAACATGCACCTTGATATAAACAAGAATCCAACAAATAAATAATTCTTTCTAAACTTATTAAGCAGTAAATTCAACCACTAACATTGCATATAATTAACTTCCATGTCAAAACCAAACTAAAATGGAGCCTCAGTGGCTCATTGCAATGTTGAGAACTATGAACATAACAACTAATTCACCAATTCCATAGAGAAGTGGCTGTGATATTGCCATACAATATTAGTGAAAAAGATCAGCTATCAGTTGAAGGTTACACCTGTTGAAGAGTACTGTTCAGTCAAAAAAACTGTCCCTCTCATGGTTTTGGCATAGCTAAAGCCTAAATGTCAGAATAATCCAACCATAAGCATATGTCCACTAGGAACCCTTAAATTAATCTCTGGCTAAATTTGCTGCTAGGTGGTCCTCACTATGGACTGTTATTATCAGTACACTGTGGCCAAAGGTAGATCCCTGCATCAATATTTCGGCCTAGCTCAAGCCTAAGCATCCTAGTATGTCAGAATTATGCAACTATAGAGATATTTCCACTAGGAACCCTAATAAAATCTCTAGCAAAAATTTGCTGTTAGATGGTCTTCAATATGGACTCTTATTATTAGTACACCGGCCGATGGTAGATCCATGCATCAATCTTGTTACTTGTAGATTCTTCTCCATGACAAGAAAAGCTTTTAGGCGATGACAAGTAATCAATCTTGTTATCAAATTTACACATCATATGAGCAGGAAAAGGACTAGGAACTTAAACAAAATCAAGTATGACAACGACGCACACAAATTGCAGAACCTAATGAGATGCATTCTCCTTTACTCATACCGCAGATCCTAAACTAGACGCAAAGAGATAGTATATAGATATGATTAGTAGAAGCAACTAGTGTTCGCCTGATATTAGAATAAAGTCCCCAAACTTTTTGCAAGTATTCAATTTAATACGGAAAAAACTAAGCAATAACTATTCAAACAAACACAAGCTAATTAAAATCCTTTTCACAAGTCCAAATAGATCAACAGAAGACAAAAGGGAGTACGGGGTATGGACAACCTACCCGGCCATCTCCTTCAACTCGATCTGGATCTGAAGAAGAGAAGAAACAAAGAAAAAGAAGCGTGAGAAAAAGAGACGAATAATTCTAAGGAAAACAACACGCAGAAGAGTTGAACGGAGAGAGAGCTCCACCAACACTTGGTCCGATGGTCGTCGGATTAGGGTTTCCAGATGCGGAGAGCGGAAATGCGAGGCGACATGGTTTATATACGAAAGGCCGGTTTGGTTTCGACGAACCCAATCCGGCGCGAACGGGCTGGACTTGGACTTCCACGAGGCAAATGAATCCAATTCAAGTCTTGCATCAACATCCGTGCTCATGTCCATGCTTGCAATACTTTAGACGTACTAGGGTTCCGTATGCATCAGTCACCAATAACGAAGGAACAAAGTGGCATCGGTAACCATGCACAGACTCGACAAAAGTAGAAAAAAAGGTGCTCGCACAAATCGACAGTGGGTGTCTGCTGCACTAAAATGAACGTGCATTTAGTAATACCACCGTGAAGCATCACAGCGTACAACAAAGCTAAGGAAACAACAAAAATGCCAATGGTATTGGCACCAATCAATGTCAAAAATTTGCCAGAGAAGAGAAAGGCACAGAGAGAAGTGGCATCAGGAGAAATTGCCGGAGCTTCGTGGTCTCTCTCGTTGCTGCAGTGCTGGGTAAAAGGGAATAATGGCAGAACAATGAATGAGCCTCTAACATCATGAGCTTGCCTTCAAGATGTACACGGCTCTAAAGTTACAGTCGCAGGGGTGGTGCTTCAACTTCATCTCACTTCCCTGTGTTCTCGACAGTCGAGAATGCAAGTGGCTCCGGTAAATCTCCACATGGATTACCCTTGCTGGACTCTGATAGTTTGGCAGCGGGAATGTTGGTAGATCCTGGCAATACACCGGTTTCCCCGCCTTGTCCGTCTGCATCTTCAGACGAAGGTCGATGCTCTACTGAGTCTACTGCCACTTCATCCATGTTTTTGTCCATTCTGAGCTGACCATTTGGGACATCTGCAGTTGGCTCTACGCCAGGCATGTCAGATCTCGATGTCTCCCTCCACTCAATCCACCCTAGGGGCTTGTCACCCTTGCTTGTAGTCGAGTTACTAGTGTCCTCTCTGGGCCCATCCACAGGACCATTTCCAGATATTGTAGCTTCAGATTCCCCTGAGGTAGCTCCAGGATCTGTCACTTGCAAAGATGTTTCTATGTCACTTGGATCCTTGTTTTCAACAATAACCACCTTGTCTGGCTCATCCACATGAGGTGATGTCTCACTTGACTTTGGAGATGAAGAAGCAAGAGAATCATTCGAACAATCAGTAACCCCTCTATCATTTTCAGAAGCAAATAAGTTGGAATTTGTAATTTGGGAGCTGCACAAGACAGAATTTTGATCAGCCTACTCAAAATTATACCAAGCAACCAAAGGGTCAGTGGATGTTTTTCAGTTTGCAACTACCTGTCCTGGTCGTCCCCAAGACTCAAAGATGAAATAACTTCTGCCGACTCATTATTGAAGTAAGCATCCTGCAAAAATTATATAATACATAAATGCCTTTGGCACAAACCGAACATAAATTCAACTATATGATTGAAAAGTATTGACAAGTTCACCTTGTCCTACCTCCTCCAGATCTTAGTAGAACATGATATGAAATAGTAAAAAAATGAAATGAAACATTCGTCGAATTGGAAAATCAAATAAATTCAAGAAAATAGATTCTCAAGGTTTCACGTCGTATTTATTACTAGAAAATCATTCCAAAGTTGATAATGAGAGCAAAAGGAAATAGGCAATGACAACTGTGATCATTGTATCATACCTCATCATCTCGTTCAAAAGATCCTTGAGCCTGCACCCAGCAGCCAAAGGTAGATAAATTAACACTGTCAATGAATCCAAATAGTATACACAAAACCATAGAAATCCCGAAATAAAATTTCTTTATCATTTAACTATTGTAGGAATGGTAAAATCAGCTTCACAAGCATCTTAGATATCAATTGTTATGCAGAAAGCTTGTCTCAATGTCAGCTCCAATGAAAACAAGAATGGTGCTTCCAAACAAACAACTTTCCCAAACTAGACCAAGGAATGATGTTACACTTGTTGTTTATCATGCTAAAACAGCTTTGCATGTTAGATACATTCCATTTAATGGCATGCCCTAATAATGCATAGATCGTGCCAACTTGAACCAACCACCACCTTAGGCCATGCCAAATGCCAGGCAAAGCTGAGCATGGGGGCATGTCAGTGCAAGAAAAACCTTGCATGTTTTTGCCTGACTCAAATATCACTGACAAAAGACAGAATGACATACACAATGGCAAGTGACAATTGATACCACATTCGATGATCAACCTAGACGTCAAAGAAACATCAATTCAAACCAAACATAACATACAATCTGAGCAAAGAAACGATTCACAGATGAAATTTAACAGCAAGCAAACATTCAAAAAGCAGTTCCTTTAAGAATTAAAAACATTTACAATGCATCATGATGTTTACCTCTTCCATGTCATTTGCATAAATTCCATGCCGAAAAGTTTGACTCAGATTACTACCCAGTGTTGCCACATCAAAATCCCGATCTCTGAAGTCCTCGTCATCGCTATCCCTGATTCGGTCATGTAGTGTACTAGGACGCCTTAAAAATAATGAAAAATATCAGGATTACTTCGTCCAGAGAATATCCAAGATGAAGGTACGTAATCACAAATGTAAAAGGTTTCAGTTTGTCCAAACAGCATAACTTTCATTAAGTTTCAGCATGAAAATGAGAATAACTCTTGAAAACTGGAATACACTTTAACAGGTCAAATATGATAATCATCGGACAAGCAATCGGTTTACAGGATCCAAGTATTAAAAGAAATCATCCCCAAACAACAAAGTAATGGAGGTCTTTGGTGAAGCTTAATGCTTTGACAACTCGCCATGCAAAGATGAACTAGGTTTGACTGCCCTAGATCATCAATCAAGTGAATCTCCTACAAATTTCTATATTCAGAATATCTATCTCCAACTTTGGACAACTTAGAATACAATTATAATTACATGTAACGAAAGTAAAATATACTAATGCAATATAGAGATTATTAAGTTCTAGAATTATCTGCAAGCACATGTTTATACAAAATTTCAGCAAAGTGGTTGTGAAAGATTTGAGTTTAACTTAGATTATGTACACACTTGATCTTTTATATATAATCACAGCTTAAATCATAATAATGCAAATGACAACTACATTTTAAACCAGTGCCTACCCATATGCAAACTGTAAAATCACATAAAAGAAATCTACACACTCTGAGTGCCACAAATCCATAATCAACCATGATTGTGCCTTATTGAAACTTAAAACATATGTAGGATTTCTTGGTCAAATATGCATCACCAAATTTTGCAAATTTTCTTTAGTAACCCAAACTATAACAACTAAACCTTCCAAAATTTGGTGTTAACTTACCACCAAGTAAACTTCAAAGAGGAGGAGAAACATTTACCTTGGAAGATCAATGATGATAAAGCTCTGATTGAAATGTTTGCATTTACCATATATAACAACAACCATAATGCAAAGGGAGATTAGTCAAAATTTGTCACATGGATTAAGTTCCATAAATACTTATGGGTACATACCGAGAAAAGGGTGTGTTGTTCTCTAAGAAATGATAAGTAGAACTTAACAATAACAACAAAACAGATTATTCTATGTTGAAGACAAAATGTTTGAACGAATTATGCATCACGGGGAAATTTTATACTAACATCACAGAGTATGCATTCTAAGGAAATTTGATATTAATGAGGAAGAGTAGGCAAAAGAGACAGGTTAAGATAGAGCATATAGGATCTTGAAAATTCTGTGGCATCCTTCAAAACAACAAAAATGTCCATGTGCATTCGAGAGTTTTATTTGGAGGTATCCTGTTATCCTACATCAATATCTTTTTTTTGCCATTAATTAAACTCCTATAGACATCTTCCATGAAAAGAAGAAAATATGCGGAACACTTGTCCCTTGATAAATTTTATCGTCAATGCATTTCTAGGTTGTAACCTAGTATACAATAATAATGTTCAAGCATCCTGGACTGATCATAAAAAGCATGAAATAACCTACCCACAAGCCCATTGATGAACATTTTCAACAGAATTCCGCTTGAGCAAGATGTGATTATGCCAGTCAACCCAGTCACTGTTTTCCTGAAAGTAAAAACCCAGCTGATGGATCAAATTTTTAAACAAAAGTATAGGATCAGAAGAAAAGGTAATCAGCATAATTACAAGCATCAGATTTCTAAATGGAGCATAGTCTGCACACTGCCAAAAAAAAGAATGATCTCACAGCATATGTAAATAGTAAAATCGTCTAGAGAACTTTGAGTAGCATGAGCAATAGGAAGTAATATCAGATTTAATAAATCTATACTTATTTAATATATATTTCATAGTTTTTTTAGTAATCTCCTTGGAGATTTTATTGCTTTGTCATCTTATAACAGGTAAAATTATAGAACAATATCATATAAATGACAAACCCAATATGCAATGGCTGTACAAAGACCAAAAATTTTACCATACAAAAATCTAAAAAATAAGTTAAGCTTCCAACTTCCACAACAAAGAAAGTCCACAATCCACCAAAATACTTTCAAAAATTACATTGAACCATGACAAAGTAGAATTTTTTAAAAATTATACACACAGACATATATAAGGAAGCTGATTGACCTGCAAGTGTGTCTGGATTATGCGCTTGCTATTTGCCAACTGCATAAGCTTGTTCGCTATGCGTGTCATGTGTCCCACATTTCCTATTCTTGGCGGTAGCCGTCCCTCTGCAGATATTGTAGCCTGCAAACAGAGTTTTACACTTGCATGGTTGTTAATAAATATTCTGATGTTATCCTTGAGAAAGGGAACACACAAGTATCAGATGAAACAAAGTTAATTTGTGGGATATGACACATTTGGAGTATGAGACATAATAATTTGAGCATCATAGTAGCATTCTGTCACACAAACATTATCTTATTAAGTTATGGTATTCACAAGTTCCATACCTTAGTAGAATCAGTTGACAAGGAAGATTGCTTTTCTGCCGCAATAATTTTACCAGCAAGGTCACAATCATGCAAAATATGTTCAACTAAAAGAGTCCTCTTACTCTCTAAGCACGATCCTACAACATTCTCAACATGATGATGCAAAAAATTATTGTAAGGGTACCTACAAATTCCATAAAGTTTTCATGGTAAGGTTTAAGTGGATTGAAGCATCAGAAGTCACTCAGGTGTGCTACTTACTCAAAAAACAAATCTATAACATGCTTAATTGCTCCCAGCTGGGTCAGTTCTTTCTCAGCAGCTTCACTACCAATCGTCAATAAAACAGAGATGAACTCCACAATCTGAAAACAAATAAGTCAGGCAAAAACTAAATAAATATGGCATACGGTTTGAACTTTTAGGCAAGGCATATTTCAAGATACTAACAAAGTAACAAAGAATGATGATTTGTCAAAGTCAAACAATTAAGTTATTTTTCATTATTTAATAATGCCAAAATAGACATGAAATATATCTTGAAAACTGTTAAGAAATCAAAAACTACAATGCTACACTCAAAAAGTAGGGGACATAATGTACTCAACAATCTTGACAACATGAGCTCACAAAAGAAAATTAAAATCATAGCAGTATACCTTCAAACGGTGTTTTCCAAGAGGAGGCTGTAATTTGCCATATGTGGTCTGTAAGTTGCTTTCCAATGAAGAAACATCCAATAGTTTCAGTAAATCACCTGTTTCATATTTGAATGAGCAGAAAACAGAGACAGAAGTTGATAAAGAGAAATTAAGTTATTGTCGACTGTGGAAAAGTTTGCCATACAAGCAAGCCATAATGATCATTCCCAAGAGAATAAAAAGAGTATAATATTAAAAGTCAAAATTCTTTTTTATAAGACCAAGTATGCAATGCATGACATCATCTGTGCTTCATGGCATAGAAAACTGTACATATGTCGACAGTATAAGTCTTCTGAGATCTTATTTTTAGTTAAAAACATTCAACTACAACATGTATGCAAGTTTGAACATTTCATGCAACTGGAAATTTTTATGGTTTCAAGAACATAATCATATCAAGGTGAATAAAAGATGAAGTACTTTAAAATCAGTAAGTGTATAATCCATCATAAAATGAGTAGAGTTAAGCAAAAGAAAATCAGTTAAGTATTTAGATATCATCAATGGTTATCACCAATCATGAATCCACAAAGAAGAACCTCACATAGAAATGAGTATACACACACAAAAACTGAAATGAATGCTAAAAAAATATCAAGCAAAATTATAATGAAGTTGGATTAAAAAAACTAGTAAAATGAATGGACTGGCAAAGTTGTAATATATATGTGTATGTGTGTGTGTGTAGTATTTAACTTTGACCAGAAGAAGCATGCTCCATCAGCAACAAAAGAGATTCCAATTCTTCTGCAGAAATAGTTATTCTAGACAAGCCCAATGCGCTCATTCCAGGACCCAGAGTGTTTGATTGTTTGACCAGACAGTAAAACTGTAATCAAATTACCATCTGATAGTAAATTGTCAGACATACATCACAGTGTCAAACATTAATGTGAGCAATGACATCCATGACACCCATATTCTTATATAACACCTCTAGATATATATGCACTTTGAGACGATTGGCAGATAAAACTTCACAATCATGTTAAACCTAGAGGTTTGAGTAAGTATCTCATCATTGTAGCAAGGCCATTGTACAAGTAAAAGCTTCTGAGGGATAGAATGGACTAGAATCCTTCAAGATCTTAGAGAAATATCTTAGTGATTTATATTATAGAGGCATACATGGCTTCAGGAAGAAGCTCAAACCTTTTTTTGGGGATTCCCCAATGGGTCTTTGGAATAAACAAAATAAACTAATCCTTAGCCTGCAAGCCTTTATGCATCTAAATCAAGACAGCTCAGCATATATATATATATATATAAAAGGTCCGCAAAACCGTACCATACCGGAGTTTCGATCTTGGCTCGGTACGGTACGGTATGGGTGTACCGAGCGGTACACCTAGGTGTACCGCTCGGTACACCCGAGCACTGTAGCACTGCTACAGTACACTGTCTGACTGCTGCAGTGTACTGTTTGCACTGCTACAGTGCTATAGTGCACTGCTACAGTACACTGTAGCACTGTACCGGTCGTACCGCCCGGTACCGGGCGGTCCGCGTACCGGTAAGTTGTCGGACCGGTACGTACCGCCCGGTACCGGGCGGTACACATCGGTATTGCCTACCTATTTATATATATATATATATATATATATATACACTTATAACTTAGTACAGGAAAAATAGAACTTAATTTAAACGCTACAAATGGTATTAGCTTGATGGGCACACTATGTTTTGCAATAACAACACTACAAAAGATTTTCAGCCAAATTTAAACAACCTAAACAACTACCATGGTGCTAAGTTGCATCCCCAGACTGGCTCAGAAACAAAGTTTGGCAAAGGGCAAGCATAAAATTTGCAGGTCATCCAACAAAGATTGTTGCTTCATCACAAGGAATCAGATCTCATGCCACCATGCCAGCTGGCACAAGCAAAAAGAAAGTGAAAAATAACAGTTGACACCATTTCTATTATAGTGGTTGACCCCACTATATGTTGGCATCTTCAGTAACGGTCAACCTGACACGTGGCTATATCTTCCTAGCATGTGAAACTGTTGACATGTAGGCATATCTTCCTAGCATGTGAAACTATTGACACATGTGAATCGGCACATCAGTACCAATATTACCAATAAACTTCAAAAGGAAAGCTGAATCGCTTGTCGATTGATTGCTTTTCTGATATGTGAAGCCCAGTTCATTAACAAACTAGATTCTTTTACACTTGCACTTTAGGAGAAGACCTGCCTTTATGGTAGACCCATGTTTTCCAGTGACTTCTGCTGTTGCTTGACCATCATTGCATGTAGTCTCAAGATCTCATATAACATGAGTAAAAAGGACGGCATATAAAAGAAAGGGTGAACTGAAGAGGACATGATGGAAATTGTGAAAAATAATAACTCAAAGTCTAAAATAATTCATGATATAGGATAACAATGGGCAATGAATGCAAAACTAAGAAACACTGATAGAGTTGGTTGTAGTGTACCACAAATCCTACAGTATATCTTGAAAGTCAAAATGTTTAGTCATCCTAATAAGGCTAGACTTTTCTGAAGAGCAATAAGTTTTAAATCTTCGAATAGCAGCATTGTGCCAAAACACCAACAAAAAGAGCAACATACCTAGTCTCTCTAGCATGCCCTCAACGGTTTCGTGACTAGCAATAACCAATGATCCATGAGTTAGCTGGCTTCTAAATGCTTGATAGGAAGATGCTACCAGTCGTTTGGGATCTAACAAGCATATGCAGAAAGACAAGGAGTGAACTAGGACAGATTTAGGTCTCGAATCTTCCAGCGCATGACGAAATAATCTCCCCACATAACTGCATTTTTGACAGCACAATGACATCGATGAAGAGTAGATCAAAGTTCAAAACCCATATAAACTACAATACAAGTTCTATAACAAGTTGACATTATATAGAAATCAGGTCATGTTTACCTTGGGCTGCAAATTTTAGCTGAAAGCGCTGGAGGGGCACATCGAGTAATGGCACAAAGAATTTCTGCTGCATTGGCATGGACATGAGGAGAGTCCTGCACAAGCATTGCAAAATTAAAGTACTCAGTCTCAGATAATAAACATGTTTCTTTTTCCTTTCTCTATTTTTTACGGTATATAGCATGTCTCATACAGGAAACACATGTTCCCCCTTATTTACTTATAGCAGAGTTCCAAGAAGGGATAGTCTAATACATAGTTTTACAATAGATTAATTTAATATACAAACTTGAAACTACACATCATCATTCCACGATGACTAGAAAATTTTAACGTATTGCAGTTTTCAGTGGCAAAAGTGGCCCAGTAATCTATATGCATTCGAACATAATCCAAAGTTGCGAAGTAAAGCTGTGTGCTTTTGTGATGCCTATATATAGCTGTTTTGCATACTCCAATGAATTTCACTATGCCTAAATGACATGATCAAGACTTCATGTATGGCAGATAATCAATTCGAGGTCGAAAGAAGGCTGTTCAGATATTTAAAAAACAGTTCAAGACTGTTTGGAAAAGAAAACAACAGTACACCTGATGTAGAACAGAGAGAAAAATTGAGAGAGAGCAAGAGAGCAAGAGAGCAAGAGAGGAGTGAGATTCAAGAGGAGGACAAGATACCAAAGAGAGAAGATGCAAGTGTTTTTCATTCAAATCTGAAGTGTTTCATCCATTGATAAACTCCACTATTTATAGGGGTTTAGAAGTCTTAGTACAATGAAAGCAATGATTCCAAGAGTGACTAGGAACTTGTATGACTTAAAAAAATCCAAAATATGACTTCTATGAGACATAAATAGTTTTTAAAAAACTTATCACAACTGAGAAGTAAAAGCGTGCACTTAATATAAGAGTGCACTTAATTCAAAAGCAGTCCCAAGGTTAACACCTAGATTCTTCAATTTTCCACACAACTCTAAGAGTTTCTAGCAAGGATCGTCGTACCGCGATATACTGCCCAATATGGGCGGTACATACCAGTCCAATAGGGGACCAACATGCGGACCACTCTGTACCAAATGATCTATACTAAGAGGCTCTATATCGCCCAATACGAGCTTGTACCGCTCGATAACGGTTGAAATCCGATCATTACTGATCAGTACATAGGCTTGTACCACTCGATAATGATCAAAATTCAACCTGTACCAGTTGATAATGATCGGATTTCGACCGTTACCGACGAACGGCTCATATCTAACCCTTTCCAACGGTCATATCCATTTGAATGGGTTTTTAAACCATTTCCTACCACTCTTTCACCCCCTTTCATTCTCTTAAACTCTTATACTAAAACTTTTATACTCTCTCAATCTCTTTCTCACTCCTTTCTCTCGTTCTCACATTTGCACTCTCTTAAAACTTCACAAAGCTATAATTTATGGATTGGATCAAGCTTGAGAGACTAATTAGGAAGTATTAGCATCTAAGTTGCGGAAGAACTCTCTAATCAAAGATATATAAACTTCTCAATCAAATTCATCAACCCACTCGGTTTGGAGACATGGCAACGACATAGACAACAGTGCCTTGACCGACGATGGCGACAACGCTAGAGAGTCAATGGTAACATCTACACAGTTTGAGGGTGGTGTATGGATCGAGGAGCAGTATTTTACACATGCCACCTAAAATTCAGATCATGAAACTCAATGTGATAATTAGTCATTCTTCTCCGAGTAACAGCGATGGTCATTTTTCTCCAAGCAACAGAGCTATGACTGATCTTATAATATGGAATAGTAGATCAATGGAGAAAGTAAAAGTTCCAACATTCTCCATACTCCGCACCAATACATGCCACAATCATACTTGCCTCGAGAGTCACCTGGGATACATGTGGTTCACGATGACTAAACTACGACAATCACTATATTGATGAACCAATAGCATACAATGTATCGGTATACTATGTTGTGGGATCAATTTCAGGATTGAGTCCGACAAACATATCAAATTAGTATACAAATATATAGGATCGAGGACCCCGATCCATCGTTTGTGAAGTCCCATCATTCTTTTTTGTGGTAGAACCAAGCATATCCATTAATCAATTACCTGATTCATTTGAATCTTAAAGTTTAAGTTATTTAACAAATAATCTAACAATTCAAATCATTTCTTTGTAGATAATTCAATATCAATGGAAGGATAATCTGAAATGGTACCATAAAGCTACTCCTCAAAGCCCAAAAAAGATATATGTAACTATTCTTTCTTAATTTAGATTTTTTTACTAAAATTATACTAAATTTATATTTATTTCCAACTTAAAAATCCTAATCTAGCTTTTTTTCTATTTTTAAAAATTTTCAAAGCTATTTTCGACCATATTCCGTGTCATCAGTACGCCCGCCATACCAACACATGATATGTCAGTATGGAACAATACATATCGTACCACAGGCCAACCAACACATCGATTTAGATCGATAAAGTGAACCTTGATTTCTAGGTCACTAATTCATGATTTTTGCTAATTTCTTTGCCTTGAATAACCTCTTCTGAAATCCTTTGTAAACCTAGATGGTTCTCCCTCGGTGGAAAAGAACTTGATCCCAAAGAGCAGTCTACAAGGTACTGGTCCAATAAGACTGGTGCAAAGTCACAAAGTTCCTCCAAAGTAACCCAAGTAGCATCGGAAGCTGGACGATCACATCGCTTAATAAGAAAGAATTAAGGGATGATAGTAGTAGATGTAATAAGGCAATCATCAAAAATGGTCTCTAGGTCATCCCTGTATTGTGGGAGAGTCAATGCTTTAGGAGGACTAAATAAGGCGATCATCAAGAATGAACACTGATAGATAGAGAACGTTCAAAAGTACCATGACTCTAAATTGAAAACTAGACCCAACATGCAAATCATAGATATGTTAAGTGAAGGAGTGGGCTAGTCCAGAGGCACGATAGTTAAGTGGAATAGGTGTAAAGTCAATGGATGCAAGGAGCATAGCCGAGGACAACTTCAAATGGGCCTTTTCCGGTGAAGCGGCTTGGTTATTATATGCAAACTCTGCCATAGGGAAGGTTAAGTCCCAGTTTTTCAGTTTCTCCCTAATTAAACATCTAAGAAGATTTTCCAAAGAACAAATAACAATCTCAGTTTGACCATCTATTTGGGGTGAATGGCTGAAGATAACTTCAATATTGTGCCATACAGTTTTCACAAAACTTTTCAAAAGTAGCTAACAAATTTCACATCCCTGTCTAACACTATGGTCGAGGGAAAACCATATAACTTAACCACTTTATGAAAGAACAATTTAGCAATGTGTAAGGCATCATTTGTCTTGTTACATAGGATAAAGTGGGTCATTTTATAAAATCGAGCAACAACAACCCGAATAGTCATAGCCACGAGATATTTTGGGAAGTCCAAGAACAAAATCTAAACTCATATCTAGCCATAATGAGTATAGAATGAGTAATCAGGTATATAGGCCAGTATTGTGCTTGCGAGTTTTGACAATTTGACAAGTGTGACAATGCGACACTACTCGAGCAACATCTCGCTTCAAGGAAGGCCAGTAAAATCTATCCTCAACTAAATGCAATGGTCTTGTTGCACAAGTGACTCTTCAACCTCATTCATGGGTTGTTTTTCAATGCATTGAAGATCTCCCAGGACTTGGATCATTTGGTCAAACAACTAGTTCAAAATTGTGTCGTTATATACTAGTTTGGTCCTATGGGTGTCTCCCTCACTGTATTGGTCTTAGGAATCATCAAGAATAGGTTGGTTTTCACCCCGCCTAGTCATGATTCTAATGCTATCAACAAATTGCCTTTTGATAATGATGTTGTTAATTGTTGCAATGCACAAGATAAAGGTGTAATGATTCAAGTTGTTTTCTCACCTTTTTTTTTTAAACAACTTTCTAGGTTTTAAAGTTCAATACTACTCTAGTTAAAGGAGTGAGAGAAAAAGGGTGATAAATGAAAAAACAAAAATGGGGGAAGAAGAGATGAAGAAAATCATGATATAAAGAAATACACAATTTTTTTCAACAATAATATTAGTGAAGTTTTCAAAAAATTACCAAGCACCGAGAGCTAAGTGGTTCACCAATTCCGTAGGAACAATCACCCCAAAGTCCAACTCCATATGCAAGGGGTTGACGTTGGAGGTGCAAGGCTCCGTGAGTTTTGATTAAAGCTTTATTGCTAGTTGGGACCCAATGGGGTGCAGGGCAGATTTCTTGAGATACTCTGTTGCCAAATTGATGTAGAACATAAAGAGAAATAGAGAGAGAGAGAGAGAGCAAGAGAGGAGTGAGGTTAGAGAGGAGGGTAAGAGACTAGAAGAGAGAATATGCAAATATTTTTCAGTCATATTTGAAGTGTTTCGTCCATTGATAAGCTCCACTATTTATAAGGGTTTTGGAGTCTTAGTACAATCAATAAAGACAATAATTTTCAGGAGTAACCTCCTAGGGAACTTGTATGCATTTTAGAAACCCAAAATGTGACTTCTATGAGACCTAAATAGCTTTAAAGAAATTATCACAGTTGAAAGTTTTCACAGCTGAGTAAAAAAGTATACTTAATACAAGAGTGCACTTAGTACAGAAGTACAATCCCAAGGTTAACACCTAAAAAGACCAAAAGACTTCAATTTTTCACACAACTCTTAGAGTTTCTAGGTTACTAATTCATGATTTTTTGCTGATTTCTTTGCCTCAAATAACCTCTTCTGAAATCATTTATAAACCTAGATGGTTCTCCATCAACACCAATCAACAAAAATATTGATGTTGTTTTTGAAAAAAGAACAATATGAAAAGGTTGAGCCAAATATTACTACCTTTAAGCTGTAAATAGAAAGAAAAGATGTATTTCAACAGTAAAAAAGACAAACATTTGGTATGCAACTCAGTCGAAAACAAAATGAAAAACCTTCTTTTATCAAACTGCATCCATCATGCATCTCTAGTCTACAAAAATCATCACTTATTAAATAAAGCCCCATCAAAATGTCCTAATTCTAACCAAGGATTGTCTTTTTTTGGGTACCTAACCCGTTTCGGCAATATGTCAGACCGGTACATACTTGTCTATCAACACAATACACCGGTGCACACCGATGTTTCGACAAGGAACAAAAAGAGCGTGAAGAGGAAGTGGTGATAGAGGAACAAAGGAGGTAGGAGGAGAAAGGGAGAAGGAAGAAGAGGAAGCGGTGGAGTAAGAAGAAGGAAAAAGAAGAAAGGAAGGAGAAGAAGCAACGATAGTGTACCTAGGAAGCAGCGACAGCAGTGAAGCAGCAACATTGCAGAAGCAAAGCGGAAGTCGCAACGGCGAGGGCAGCACCATCGTATGCGAGAATAGGGCTCACGTTCGTGATCCCTTTTTTTAATGCTGAGTTGGATAGGGGCCCACTACTTTTTTGATTTTTTTTATTTTAATCAGATCGCTCGAAATGAGCGTGGTCCGCATATCGGCCCACTCTCAAACCAGTATGTACCACCCATATCATACCATTTCGAGCAGTACAATAGTCTATGATTCTAACTAAACTAAGAATGCTAAATCTATGAAACAATTTCTATCTTAAAAGATGTAAAATTCTGTAAAATAACTTTAAGGAGACATCTGCCTTCCTGAATTATGTTCTTGATGATAATGATTTTTTTAATCCAGTACTTACCTACAATATAACTTGTAAATGAAGATATAGGTAAATTAGCATCCTTGATGACCTTGAAATTAGTTGATAAAAATATGAACATAAATCATCTGGGAAAAAAAAAAACACAGAAAAGAACTGCATAGCTCAACTTGAAACAAGTCGAAAAACACGATAGGATCTCAGCTCAGTTCAGTTTCATGTAATCAAACTGAAAGCCAAGAATAATGGTTGACACCATGATGACAGCCTTCTCTCCAGTGACACTAACTATAGAGAAACTAATCATCTTAGTTGCACATCTGAAAAATTGTTTCCACCAAGATGTGTGTGTGTGTGTGTGTGTGTGTGTGTGTGTGTGTGTGTGTGTGTGTGTGTGTGTGTGTGTGTATAAATTATGCTTTGCAATTTAAAAGGTTCAATGAATCCAGGGATTTCTTGTTAAATGGAATTCAAAAAATTTCATTGTCTTAATGAGACAGCCATTATATTCTGGTCATCATCGCAGCCGAAAATGCACTTAATTTATATTACTAATAATTTAAGGAAATAATTTTTTCAAAAAACATCATGAAGGAGAGAAAGAGATATCATAAAAGAGAACTATCAAAAGAAAAGAAAAAAAGGAAAAGTGCATGCAAGTAAATTAGTTCAACAATAGCCGTTATCCCAACTGGTTGGGATTGACAACATGTATCTCTTGCCACCATTTTTGGTCCAATTTTATCATATGATGGCCTAGCCTTGCTTTGAAATCAGTATTGGTACCATTTTCATAATTGACAAAGCTTTATGTTTGCTATTAGTTGCCTAAAGCAATCCTTCTTTCCCTGAGAGGGACTACCACTGAAGTATTTTCAAATGTCTTATGTGCAAGATGCAAACATACAGAGAACCTATTAAGTGATTTTTCTCAAAGAAGTTTAACAAACATTATGCAATTAAATTCTAACAAAAACTTCAATTCTAAATTTCTGTGGGCTACCCTATCTGTTAATGAATGGCATTATGCAAAGATATTCTAAGTTTCTAACCTTCTTGATCAACACCTTGATTTCAGGATATAGTATCACAATATAAATTAGCATAAGCCAAATATAACTCCCATGTCCCTTCAAAAATCCACAATGTCAAGCCTAACCACTCATGTTTAAGAAAAATATTGTTTTTATTTTTCTATAGTGAATTAGGTCTTCTTGATAATGGAAATCATCTAAGGAAGCCTCTAGTATATCGGCAGAGACCTATTGTAATCACATCAAATATTTAAGTTAGGAATTGATTTTTCTTTCCTTACTTGTCATTGTAATTTAAGGAAATCTTAATCTATTTCCTTGTTTGTTAATACGAATTAAGAAAATAACTATTAAGCATTCCAAATAAGATGATATCATATTTGTTAGTATATTAAATGGAAATAATTTATATTAAATAAATATAAAAATAAAAATATATTTCCTTTAATGGAGGCTCACCTCCTCCTATTTAAGGGGAGGGATTTCTCTTCTTCGTTCCTCACCTAGTCGAGCCTGGCAGCGGGAGGAACGAGAAGTTACATCCTGCTGATGAGAGGTAGGTTTCCCTGCCTTTCTTAAATTTCAAAGTTTTAGTTTTTATTTTGATTCTTTGAATGTTGAAAGTTTTATAGTTTGAAAAACGTTTATCAATTCTTTATATGTCAAATTTTTTTAAGAAATCAGTTAAAGTTTGTATAATGTTCTTTGACCCATGATTAAT
>LVTN01000334.1:34679-139859 GCA_001649415.1 Musa itinerans
TGTCCCCACTTTGGCGGGTGCGGGACACCACTCCATCTGCTGTTGGGAGTGCGATATGAGTTTACCTCCATCCGCTGTTGGGAGAATACAAACTCATCCCGTAGGATAAAGCCTCTCCATCCGCTGTTGGGGGAGTGCTCCTTCGGGTATTTGATATACGCCAATGGGATGATTGAATTTTGATCATGTATACATTTTGAGTTGACTTTTGGGGTTCCTACTCAGCGTTGCTGAATTTTCTTTGTTTTTTTTTATTTTTCAGAGCAGCCTCCCTCTAGTACAAATCGGATTCCAATGGAGAGCGGACCTTCCTCTACCGCTAGGTAGAACCACTTGGATGATTCTTGAAGTTAACATCACTATGTTTGTTTTTCTATTTGTGATTCGATGAATAAATGAATTGTAATCAATATTTATGAATGATGAGTAAAGTGATGTTTATCTACTTGGCCTGAATGTGTGGAAAGACACAAAAAAAAAAAAATCCAGGATGTGACACCTATTGTTGACTCAACATTATTTGGCTTTCACAATATACTATTAGGAAGTCATTCATAATAACAATATCACAAGATGACAAATATTCTGTCAACTGTGCCTACTTAGATACTAAAACTTATGATGCTTCAAAACATTAGATCTTTTGTGGGGTCTGTAAACTTTCAAATATTACTGAGAAATTCAATACATACAATTATTTATAAGGACAACATATTCTTTTCATCAGGTAAATGATAAACAAGATCAATTATACATTGGGATCCAGCATATCACATACCGATGAACTAAACTTATCCACGATCATCTCGAGAACATCAGTATCTTCCACACACTGCATTGTATCCATGTAGCTGAATTGCATATTCTCATCAGCACCAATCAATCGAATGAGAACCTGCTTCACATTGCCAATATCAGAACTAGTTGAAAAAAAAAGACAGAGAAATGCTAAGGACCAGTATGTTTGCAGATTTGCATATCAACACAAGTACAAACATAATGAAACCATGAACTGCTAACCTCCATAATAGATGTGATTCCAATGAGATCCACAAGTTGATGAATTATTTCTCGATGACCCTAGACAATAACAAGAGAAATAGTAAATGCAAACTCTCATTAATGCAAGTGATAACAGAAAAGAGGACGCCGTAGAACTTTAGCATATAACAAACATTAATAGTTGATATCCAACAGAAACCAGATTATAAAGCTTGAAGAATCTATAAAACAACTCCAGGAAAGTGCAGATAAAGCGCAGTAGAAAAAACCAGTGCAAATCATCTACCACACAAGACCTTAATACTCAACATCTAGTGATGAAGTCAATCATTCAACTTTATGTTTTTCATAAAAAGATGGCAGAATTCATACAAATGTTCTCTCATTTTGATGGACCAACTGACAATTTGACCAACCATATTCAGTAGTTACTGCAAAGCAAACATAAATATTTTTTTCACCATTTCCATAAGACCATATGAGAATGAAGGCTAATCAGCTTCCTCTTATTCATGGCTATTGTGCATACCAACAAAAAACAATAGAATTCAAATTCTCAGAATCCCTCTTATACAGTCATGTTAAGAACACGAAATAAAACTCCATGACAAAGAAAACTTAATACCATCTTGATAGAGGCTAATTGAACAAAAAGAATCAAAACAGAGAAATTTTAATTTTTTTGCTTTACCACGTGAACATCACAAACCTGAACATAATTAAGAAGAGGGCCTGTTTTCCGCAACATTAGGCATATCACAACCTTGCCAAACAACATAACATTTGCAATACTAGGTGTTAGACACAAAGAAAAGCTTGAAAATGCTGAGAAATCACTTATAACATTAGTTGTCTCATATAAAAAGTTCCAGTGATTACCTTACTGAAGTAACCAGCTAGCAATGTACCATGTGGGTGATCAGGCTTAAGGAAGGAGAATAACAAATCGAGAAGCTGAAACAAGAGAAAAAAGGTGCAATCTAGAAAAGAGTGGTCATGTTTAACCATACATAAGCTGTTAGGAGTTTCAGAGAGACATTTACTTGTACATCCTCAACTAAAGCCCTCAATATGATATCAACATCACAGGTAAATATCTCACATGCAATAAACGGAAACCTGTATAAAGACAAGTTTCAACAAATAAGTCGAGTGGCAAAGTATTCAAACAATATCTCAGAAGACAAAAAAAATCATAGCTCACTTGAAAATATTCTTTTTATCAGCATCCTCAGGCGGCTCCTCTATAATATAACGAAGCAATTGCTCCAATTGGGCCTTTCCTCTCAAACTGCATATGAGGATAGCAAAACAATAAACGACTAATAAAGCATTGCAAAGAGATCAAAACAAAATTGCAAATTACAGAGACGCCTATGTTCAGATTCGGCATTAACAAAAAAGGTTGAATACAAGGAGATGTCCAAAAATTAATTACAATATTTATGTCACATATTTACTTTATTAAATAGAAACGGTTACAATATAAAATAAATTTAAAAACAAGATCTGTTATGATTGCTTCATATTTCAAAATTAACATAATTTGCTCAGTGCTTGTTTCTTGCAAAGGAAAAGTGGATAGGCCATTCCAACATCACAAAAATTTGAAATATAATAAGCATTGAGGCATCTTGCACTCCAACAAATAGGTGGCATCCAAAGATGCATCTAAAGAGATTCTTTTTAATTGACGTGAGAGGATCTATAAGCTTACTTACTAAGATACATAATACTTACTCCCCTCCTTACACAGAGATGGCAGTTTATCCTTTTTAATCAGTAAGTAAAAAACATTTTATTGCTTAAAACAAAAAAAAAGCATACATTTCATCTATATGCTTGTTTACTAAGATACACAATGTTTGTTCCCCTCCCTATTACAGATATGGCAATTTATCTCTTTTTTATCAGTAAGTAGCTTATTGCCTAAAACTAAAATTTTCATTCTTCAGAATTGAGTAAGACAAGAAACAAACTAACCAGTAACACTTGAAGCTATATAACAATTATATCATAGAAAACCTAAGATCATGAAGTTGCATTGCCTTCCTTACTTCTACTTACTAGTTCAGCAGTAGAAAAATTAAGAGATAGGAGAAAGATGTCCAAAAGTTACCAAGAGATTCAATTTCATCTGGTCAGGTCTGTACTTACCAGACCTGACCAGACGAAACTACCAGTATTTACTAGACCAGGTATGAACCAAGACGTGGACCACCCCATTTTGGATGGTCCGTTCTGTTCATTTTGTTAGATGTTAGGCTGGAACTTTTTTCTTTTAGAAGGCTCCAACACTAAACCAGATGCCTTTTAGGGCTAGGGAGAATAGGCGAGCCTTTTCTCCCTCTCCGCACTGTCACGCAACCACCATGGCCCGCCCATCGTCACTCATCGCCTACCACTTACCTCATCTCCTACATTTCTCTTTCTCCTCCTTATCCCTTCTTCTCCCTTCTTCCTCCCACCCTCCCCCAATAGAACGCTACCACAGTTCATGCCGACATACAATGTATTGATATGTTTGCATAGATTGGACCTGTACCACTCTAGCTATCAACCGGTATGGGTTTGGTACCCAAAATTTCATTCCTTGTTACATGGTATATATCTACATACCTCCAAAACACATGTACAGTTCAGTATTTCTAGGAATGGGTGATATATTAGAACACAATTGACATATAAGAAAGCAAGCAAACAAATAACAAACAAATAGGAAACAAAATATTACCATTGAAGGTGTTTGATTGATTACCATTAATAAAGGTGTTTGAAGGCTAGTTTTTCTAGTAAACAAACCACAATTTGTAACCAATCAATTTCACCAATCTAGCCCAGAAGAAAGCTAGCCACTACATAAACTCAACAAACCAACTTACTAGGCTATTAAGCTGTACCGAATAGTAAGGGTATCACCAAGCACCAATATTGAGGTTTTTCTCCAAGTACCAGTATTGAGTTCTTTTCTTATTTTTCTCTGTTTTTTATAATATCAACAGCATCTCTCTCTCTCTCTCTCTCTCTCTCTCTCTCTCTCTCTCTCTCTCCCTCCCTCTTTTGTTTCCTCTGTAGCCTTGCCTCCTTTTCTTCTTCTTCTTCTTCTTCTTCTTCTTCTTCTTCTTCTTCTTCTTCTCTCTCTCTCTCTCTCTCTCTCTCTCTCTCTCTCCCTCTTTTGTTTCCTCTGTAGCCTTGCCTCCTTTTCTTCTTCTCCTCCTCCTCCATTACCACCACCACCACCTCCTCCTCCACCACCACATCCTCTCAATTCCTCCCTCCTCATCACCAACCAGAACAGCATCAACGTGTATGCCTGCTGACACATAGGACACCCAGTGGCACCAATACAAATAATAGTATGCCCAAGGACCACTTTCAGCACTAGACAGATTTGTAACCTTGCTCAACTGTACTTATCACTAAATTTATTACTGTCCCTCTTGTTTCTCTTCCTTGCTCCTCCTCATCGACATTCATCCCCACTAATCTAAGTTTGAAAAGGACTTGTAGAGAGAGAGAACCGATAGCACTGACAAAAATGAGGACTTCAAAGCCAAACCTATGATCATAACAACCAATATTACCAGACTGATCTCATACTACTCGAGGTCGACTTAATAGATCTGTTTCCCACCTTTAAAAACTACTTAGGCCAATATAACTAGAAAATGAAGAAAACCTAATACATATAATAGATACATTTTTATATTTTAAAATATTCAATTTTAAACATAATGATTATCTCAAGCTCGAGTCTCCATGCATGAATGAAAAAACAAAAAAAAGAAGATTGTGACTTTGGATAGTGACTCCAGAATCTCATTTAGACTCCTAACAATCTGTTTAGGCATAGAACTTTTAAATTGCATACTTTCCACATTTTTCTTCGGATGCTATTTTTCAATGTGATAAAACAATTGGTGTTCCAGTGTAAGAATGTATAAATCAATATTTAAAGCATTTAAACAACCTTATGGTTTATTATATTTGTGCGGTCAATTGTTCTCAAACCAAAACAGGTCAATTACTAGTTTGATTCTTGCACTCTTTTTATCTGCATTTATGTTTTCTTGAATTGTTTGAGACAGTGTGCATAGTTTTTTTTTTTTCTTTTCTTCTGGACTGTCTTTGGCCCTGTAGAAGGATGCATGACCAAATGTTGGTAAATTTATTCACATTCAGTCAAAATATTGAAGATAATTTTCCACATTTTGCATTTAATTGGGTTTGTAGCAGTCAGGTTTGTAGCTCATTCAAAGTTAGCTAACTAATGGATAAATAATTTAATACTATAGAAAAGGATACACCAAAATTTTCAGCATCCTTTTTAGTACCATATCTCATTCAATGCTAGCTAACTAAGAAAATTTAAAGTTCATCCTATAAGATCATTATCTCAACATGTAAAAGCAAATGATTAGAAGCAAATATGTATACTCTTAAACATAGACCAAAAAGCCAATACTAGAGTAAAACAAACTATTACAAATTTAAAAGACGAGTATTCAGTGCTTTGCATTCTTGGATTATTTCATCCTCATCAAGAAGATCTTCCAAGGTAAAGTTTTCCTTGTCCAAAATAGCGTCTACCTGAAACAAAGCTGGAACCAGTATTAAAAAATGCATTTTGTATTATACGCATTATATAAACTAATAATGACAATGCTTATGAAGGGAAGAAACAGCAAATATTTTCGCAATCATAAGTAACAATATGCAAAAATTTCCCGTGGTGACAAATGGTAACACAACGCGCATCCCAAAATTCGGACGAACAAAACCCCAATCCCATCCAAGAAGGTGAAAGAATAAGAAATCGCATCCAGTAAGAGCGTAAAGACTCACGGGAGACGCTTGACTCAGTCCGGTCATGCGCCAGAACATCCTGACGGCCCCCGATCGAAAGATCCCAAGCGCGCCTCGGGCGCCCCAACTGCCAGATCTAGGGTTCCGGGGACCGGAACCCTCGCCAATTGGCTCCAAGAAAACCCTATGGGGGGGAACAGAACCCTAGGATCCCCGATCCGCTCTTCCTCGGGCGGCTTCTTGAAGGCGAAACAGATCGAAGGTCGGAGGAAAACGCGCTTCAAAGAAGGAACGCGCAGCGAATTGGCCGGCGATTGGGAATGGGAGGGCTCAAAGGGATCGATCTCGAGAAGGGTTTGAAGGAAGAACGAGATGAGGAGGGCAGAGGAGAGGGAGGGAGAAGGGAAATGGGCGAGCCCTTCAATCGCGGGAGACGAAAGAGGGAGATCGTTAGGCCTACGGTTTGCTTAAATACGGCCCCCTGGAGAGTGCTTCCAACTATTTAGGGAGATAAATTAGTTTCTTTTTTTTATTTATTATTGTATATATATTATATATTTTTATATCCTTAATTTTTTTGAAAATAACATATTCCCCCCCACCCCCATAAAGATAGTAGAGATTGTACATGTTCTTAAAATTATGATCATTTATATAACTTTGGTTAACATCCATCTATAAAATTGGCAACATAACATCTAAAATAAAATATTCTCTCATTAATACACATGATAATTCATAATTGATGGTAGTCAAATAATTCTTGAGGCTTTTGATCAGAGGAATTTTATCGAATACAGACCCGTACGAGTTTTATGATTCATTTGAGCAGGATTTCAATGATCAAAATCTTTTTAAATTTCAAAAAGACTTATTTTAACTTAGGCATCATGCCTCATCCCAAATAAAATATTTGGATCGATCATCACAGAGCAACAAATGGATCGATGCATGATGTATTGACTAATTTATATTGCATGAACAAACACGGAACTTGTAATTAATTAATTCCTTACAAAATATATTCTTATGAAAAATAATGATCAAGTTAGCTTTATATCAACAACCAAAATGGGCGTAGCAAACTCTCAAATTATTTGTCTGCTTATCTTAAGTATTAGTTCATAGGCCAACCATTATCATGCTCAATTTAATTTGGTCAAATTCCAATCAATATAGCTTCCAATTTGTGATATCATTTGAGCTACCTTGAAGGTTAATTATGATCGTTCTTCTAATTGAGATCCAGCGTCATTTTGGATGTGATCTTTATTAGTTATAATGATCAAAGACTAATCATGGTAATGTGAAGGCAGATCTTGATCATTCATACTACATTAGAAAACAATTATAGTCATCTATTTATTTTGTGGCCATGCATAAATTTTGGAGCATTTTGATATAATTTTCTGCTAGTTTAGACCCAATATAACTATTTTGATATCATTTCTCATCAAGTTAATTAAAATTTTACTTTGCATTTTTCAAACAGAAAAAAAAAAATTAACGATGCAGGAGAATGCAAATTTATCAATTAGATAATTGAATGTTTTGTAGAAGTTCTTTCCATGTTCTAGAGTGAGTTGGTTGTGAAAACAAGTTTAAAAGACCAAAAATAAATTTAATTATACTATTTTAACTTTGTGTGGAGAAAAATCATTTAAATTTGTTTTGAATTTAAAATCAGATTTTTTTAAAAAAAATTAAGAATATTTTTTATGTTTAACCAAAACTGGGATGTTATGGACTGGTCAAAAGAAAATTATTTTTTGAAGAAATTATAATATTTGTTTCTTGAACATGTCATAATGGAATATAACCACTACCCTCTCATAATTATTAGGCTTTGGCTGAAGTTATAGACATTGTATTAGTAGTATGAGGATAGGTGAGACAATTAAATTAGTATCAGTAGTATGAGGATAGGTAGAGAAACATATAAAAGTTTTACTATAAAGTAGAAACTATATATGAGGATCTATATGATTCTAAATTGACAAAAAATATTATTTTATGTAGAACTTAATGATAACCCCAATTTGTATGTGCAAAGCAAAGAGATGGAGAACAAATGTAGTGCTGAAGGGGATGAGAGAAGAACCATAACAAAGAAATGCAAGCGGAAGATTTGTGGATTGATTTGGACAAAGATCAAATAATCAAGTTGTCTCTACTTTAGCCATTGGGTGTATGTTCTTAAGCAGATTACTGTTTCCTTTCATCTTAGAAACAAATGATCTATTATACATCCTACTGATGATTCATCAGAAGTGAACACAAGTGTTCGCTTTTGATCCAAAACATCTTCCAACTTCTCTTGCAAAAGTGATAGTGGGATGAAAGGATATTAATCCAAGTGATGAAAATTTTTTTGGTCTTCAGGCTTATTGATCTTACTAGAACATTAGATTAAACTTGCTGTGATGAACTGATGTCTGAAACAGTTAATTAGGCCATCCAAAATAAGTTGCATACAATAAACAAAATAACAGAAGTGTTGCAGAATTAGTTCCAACAGATTAATGCATACTTTTGATCAATGATTGTTATATCTTCATATATTATCAACAGGCAAAACCCTTATTCTGGCATTTCTCTGAACTAGGAAATATATATTTGTACATTAGCACATCTTTTTTACCTGTCCAAATGGACAACAATGCTGTTCAACCTGAGGAACTCCTAAGACAAATATATATATCAAGGATTCATACACTGATTCTGATCCTAGTCATAGAGGAGAGAGGTTTGGAGTAGGTAAAGAGGGAGTTACAAAGATTTCAAGACAGGGATGTCATGCAGCCCAACAGCATGAACATGAAAGCTCGAGTGTTTCAGACACCACACTTTCTTCAACAATCAGACCATGGACCAGTAATGTATGTAGATTTTTCCTCTTTATTCTTTTTGTTATAGATACTGTTTGCATTTTGTTGAATGAAGCAGAACAACTGATGCGGAACCAATTAATTTATTTTTTAATTAAATAAATTTAATTAGTTTAATGATATTTTGTATATGTAATAAGTTGTCATATATCGATGTCTAATTAACGAGGAGAAAAAGAAAACAAATACAGAAAAGATGGTAGGAATATGAATCTTGACTGAAGATTCATTCATCTTTACAAAATAAGAAAATCTCTCAATCAAAATTATCATCAAGAAAGAATGATTATTTATCAAATCAAATCAAAAATATTATCTTCTTCAAAGAAAGATGATATCATATATTTGATTTGATGTAATTATAATATTTTTATTTTTATATTTTTTATTCTTGTACTAGAGTCTTAAAAAAAAAGTAAGAACATTACAATGTACCATCAATAAAATAAGTTCTTTTCGAATATAAATAGTATGAGGCTCTATTTGTTTTTGGATTACATGATTCTATCTTTGTGTGAGATACGGGTGCAACACTTTCATCCTGGGAGTGCTACCCAAATGAGTTTGATAGTTATCATTTTTTTTTTTGTTCATCTATAAAAAAAAAAATTGCTATATGTCTTACATCAACAGTAATGAGAGAATTGAATTAAATAGATTGATAATGATTGGTGAGGATGTATATCCTGTCGGATGCTTTTAAGGTATACTCTATAGTTATTGTATATAGGTTGTATGTAACAAAAGAACAAATAATATGAACACTTAAGTCATGAAAACCCGTTGCCTCCATTTATTGACATCTTTCTCTTATTTCTTCTATCTTCTTCAACAGATCTGCGGCCTTTACATCAGTGCAACCTAACTATCACGTCATTGACTGCATTCAGAAGCATCATCCAAATATCCAATCCACCTGCAGCAACT
Organism: Musa itinerans; assembly: GCA_001649415.1. Lineage (NCBI taxonomy): Eukaryota > Viridiplantae > Streptophyta > Magnoliopsida > Zingiberales > Musaceae > Musa > Musa itinerans. Next base: position 44,303 of record LVTN01000334.1, read on the forward strand.
TGAAGAACCCCTCACTGCTTGAAACACTCGACAGCCTCACATGCAAGATTGCAAACCTGGCTTTGGATGCTTCCAGGAGCACGATTAGCTGAACAAGTTGGCAACCCTCAATAATTTGTCTTCCCTGACGGAGCCCCCTTGCAGAGATGTTTGACAGGAAATGGCAGATCTCACTGTGCTAATGCAGATACAGATGATAGTCCACTCCATTTTGCCCTGGTCCTATTTGTGCATCGCATGTGAGAGCAATAAGTGCCAAACACTGTGGATTTGTATGAAGCTGCAGCAGAAATCAATTGTCCTCCCTCATGAGTTCATGTCTTTTTCATGGAAAACATCATCCAACATCAGATGTGCATTTTAACTTTGAGTTCCCCCTCATCAAAGCACTCTGACGTCAATAAGAAATGCCAATATGAGACAATAAACTCTCAGAAAATGCTGCGTATATAATCCTTGCCTGCCAGTGATATCTATGATCCACCATTTGGCTCATTCCAAGCATGCAGAAGCATGACCACGTGATATCATACCCCACATGAATCACAGGTCACAAAAATCGATGTGCATCAGAAATAAACAAATCATTCTCATCCTTACACTGTTAGTTTCTGTGGCTCTTTGCCTATTAATATAATCAACCTTGATAAACTGAATGACCAATAATACATCATCACCTTACGGTGGAGAATGATTTAAACATGTTTGGGTGTATTGTACGAACAAGGAAAACCTGAAGCTTGAAGGTCCTGTGAAGATTCAAGCTCAGAAGTCATCAGAGTTGATCTTTGGGTCTGCCACAGTACAGCCCGTTTCTGCATTATCCCTGTGGAGCTGAGGAGCAACTCGCCATGATATAAAATAGGCGGAGGTGTTGTCATCTGCCGGTAAACAGGTCCGGAGGCTGCAAGTGGTTGGGCTTGACGAAGCAAGCAGTGGCTTTCTGTTCTTCCACGGCCAGTACGGATGACCTTAAACAATGGACGAGGAGGAAGACGACCTTCCGCTTGCACTTATCTGACACAAGACTCACACACTTGAGCAGAATACAATCATACAGAGGTGTGGGGGGATTGGATAAAGCAAATAAATATATATGTGAATCATCATCACATGAATCAGAAACATTAGAAGAGGGGGATTCCATTACAATCTTCTCGAGTCATGCAAAATAACACGGTGGAGAACCCATGCTAACGAACGCCGTGCTCGTCTTGTTTGGTGAGTTCCGACGGGTGCGCGTGACCCACGTGTCCCGACTTGTCGCGCCAACCACGTGCGACTCGGCCGCGGCCCACGTCGCTCCGACAACATCTGTGGGCCGGGCCCACCGCGTCAGCACCGTCCGTCGGCGCGGCCGTGAACGCACTCCGGCGCCCCCTGATTCGCCCACGTGGCCACCTTTTGTTCTTCCCCCCTCGCTCCTCGCCGAGAATACCGCGTGCCGTCTGTCTTTGACGCCAGCCGTCCATCCTTTGATAAGCACGAATCAAGAGGTCCCGCCGTGCCGATTGATCGCCGGGACCAACGCGACCTCGGTAAGCTACGCTAGTAATGCTAGCGTGTGCTGGTCCGCCTCCCGCCTATAAAGGGAGCGCGACCGACCCGTCAATGCTATCGTCGTCTACCTGTCTCAGTCGGCTTAATCGGCTCGCCGCTGACAGGACCTGAGTGGAAAAAAAGTGGTTAGTGGGTATATTTTTCCGGTGTAGTACATAGAAAGATGTCGTCGGCGGCGGCTTGGATGGAGCCGAGCTTGGACGTGGACAAGCTGAGCCACGATATCTTCTCGATACTGGAGAGCAAGTTTCTCTTCGGATACGAGGAGCCCAAGCTCTTCCTCCCCTCCACTCCCGCCACCATCGCGGCAGCCGGCAGGGTTCGCGTCCTCTCCATCGACGCGGCCGACGGTGCCCTCGCCGGCGCCGCACTCGTCCGCCTCGAGGCCTCCCTCCGCAAGCAGTCCGGCGATCCCGCCGCCCGCGTCGCCGACTTCTTCGACCTCGCTGCCGGATCCGGCGCTGGGGGCGTCCTCTCGGCCCTCCTCTTCACCCGCGGCCCCGACGGTCGGCCACTCTTCTCAGCCGCCGAGGCCCTGCGCCTCCTCACCAAGCACCGCCACCACCTCTCCTCCGGGGCCCAGCGGAAGGGCATCCTGCGTGGCATCCTCGGCCGGTCTGGCGGATTGTTCCGGCGTGTGTTTGGGGACGCAACGTTGCGGGACACCCTCAAGCCGGTGCTCATCCCGTGCTATGACCTGGCGACGGCGGCACCCTTCGTGTTCTCGCGGGCAGACGCCGTGGAGGCGGACGGCTACGACTTCCGGATGGGGGAGGTCTGCGCCGCCACGTGCGCGGACTCGTTGGCCGGGGCGGCACCGGTGGACATGCACTCGATGGACGGGCGGACGCGGATCCGGGCGGTCGGTGGCGGGCTGGCGATGTGGAATCCCACGGCGGTCGCCATCACCCACGTGCTCAACAACCGTCAGGAGTTCCCCGCCGCCGCCGGGGTGGAGGACCTCCTCGTGGTTTCACTCGGCGGCGCGGATTCCGCGGCCTCACCCGGGAAGCTCCCGGCGGTTCCGTCGGCGGCGGAACTCGCGAGGATCGCAGGCAGTGCGCAGGCCGACGTCGTAAGGACTCGCCACTTAATCCAGCGTTATTTCTTAGTCCCATTAAGGCACAGCATCGCATAAAGACTAAACTATCCTTCGCAAAGGTCGCTTGTGACAGTGTAGTGTTGGGCACTTCGGTCATTTTCTGTAATCATTAAACTATTCTCCTGTTCATGACAGGTCGATCAAGCGGTGGCGATGGCGTTTGGGGAGAACCGGGCGACGAACTACGTACGGATCCAGGTATGCAGTACGGAACTCAGATTTACCTAAACACCCCTATCAGGGGGCGCTAACTTTGGCGTTCCCTGCGGTGGGTTTCGCAGGGACACGTGGCGGTGCCGGTAACGACAGCGGCGGCGGAGGCGGCGCTGGCGGACAGGGGCGTGGACTCGGCGCTGTTCCGGGGGAGGAAGCTGTCGGAGCGGACCAACGGGGAGAAGCTGGACCTCTTCGCGGCGGAGCTGATCAGGGAGCACGACCGGCGACGGAAGCGCGGCGACGCCCCGACGGTGGCGATCAAGCCCTCGACGCCGCCCACTCCGTGCTCCTCAGAGTCGACAACATGGCCTGCAATCCTTCTCTCTGTTCAAGAACTCAGAAATTAAATAGGAAAAATAAATAGAAAATTTATAATACTTCTGTAAGAGAAAACCTTTTCTTTCAATTTTTTTAGAATGTAATTATGGTCGTACGTGATTTTTTTAGTTTATTGTAATTTCATATGACCCATAAAAATATGTGTTAGTGATATTTATGCCATGATTGAGGTGTTAGCACGGCTCGATCAAATCTCAGATGTGCAAGATTACCCATGTGGATACTTGGGTGGTGAAAGCGAGTGTCGGGTCAAGTTAAGTTTAAGACTTGTCTTTCGAGTGTGCTCTTCTCCGCTAAGTGGCCTACTTCTTTGTCGTTAGACTCATGCACACAAGTTGAGGTCAGGAGGGAGATTTCTTGACTCGACCGAAGATTAAGTTAGTGTTGAGTGAAGTAAGAGAGAGTTGAATGCTCGAAGTCTTCCCCCTAACACCGATCAAAGGGTCGACTTTTATACATGTGAATGAGGGTCGATCATACGTGATCCGTTAATGGTGACTGACTTCTAGGGCAACCAGCTTATACCACCTGTAAGAGCGTCGACTGACATGCACGAATTCGCATAACGTGGCGCCGTTTCGACCTTTCCGGAGCAGCTTTGTGCTATGCGATGTTATCTCGTATGGCCTCCGACAATGCAAGAACATGCATCCGTCCCATCCGAGTCCGAGATGTCACGTCGATACAATGTACCGTATCAGTCCTGAGGCTCCACATTGGCGTTGACGTGACTGTTGATTGTTGTTGCGGGGGTGATATCAAAATACGCCTTATCAATATGTAATTTCATATAATCCATACATTGTTAATTCACACATGTATAAGATTATCCAAAAATTTTCAGGTATTTATAATATTATGATTATATGAAAGGGAATATACGAAAATTATCATTCTTTTGTGAGGAGCAATTTGGTATAACAAAGACTAATGTGCTATTATTATACACTGTATCTTACCCTGTTTAATTGGAGTCTGAAATATATTTAGACAGAAGACTCTACGTTGAGTGGGATTACCACTTGTTGTTTCCAAAACAAAACTAGTATTTTTAGAATTTATCAATAATATTTAATATGTCATGACAAAATATAATTATCCCATGTAGTGGCTAAGGTTCCCTCCTAAGTTCATCTCAAGTTAAGGTATCAAAAGTTTGGATGGTTAAGTCTAGACCTTATATAATTTTGTTGCAATGTATCGACAAAGTTCATTAATATTTAAATTAGTATAGTTTTAAAAGTTCGATCAAATATCGAATTAAAAAATGATAATTAATCAATGTCTTGAAAGGATACTTAAAATATTTTATACTGTATATGCGTCAGAGTTGAGATTAAGATTAATATTGAAAATACTTATCGAGTACCAAATTTAAGAGATATGGTCATTATGATCATTAAATCATGTATATGCACACCATCCCAATATCAATATGGTCATTAAATTGTGTATCAAATCTAAGAAATACGAAGCAACAGTTTACCGAGTTAGTTTTTACTGTCAACACTACATGATACCGAATGGATCCTTTGATTGATTGATAACAAATTGTCAGCCTAGTAGATACAGACCCCCTCATAATATGTCAACTAAGGGGAGTTAATGTACCGATAATTGTCCAGGTGTCATATTAATATTATCAAATTAATTTTAATGGAGTTTGGGATGAATTGTATCAAATAAATATTTGAATTTGATTCCAAACTAATGTCAAGATAATTAACGAGGTGAAAGTGACGTGCGAATGGGTTCCGCACGTGCGGAAGACTCGCCGGCAAACTCAGGACGGAGTCGTTGTCGTACGTGCGAACTCTACAAACACAGTAACACAACATTTTTGCTAAGGCGAGCATTCCACAGCGCGTGTGCATGCATGTAAAGCGTGCCGTGACATAACTCCGTCCCGTAAGTTGACCTCTGAGGACAGCACAGCACAGCCAACACAGGAGTATTAATATGTTAATAATCTGCCATTAAAACAAAATACAATCAATCTGAGACAAACACAATCATCTAAGCTTATGGGAAAATACATCTATTGCAAATACAAAAAATAAACTTAGGTAGTTTTTCATAATTGTCCAGATTCACAGTATTTTCTCTCATTATTTGGCTAATTCAAACATCATAAAAACAAGTTTTCTCGGGAGGAATTCCCTTTCTTGAACTCCCTAACGTCAAGTTCTTCCTCCTCCCATATTGATCTGAAAAGAAAAAAAAGAAAAAAAGAAAAACCTCACATTGGGTTGGGTAAAATAAGAGATATAGATTTCGATTAATTATGCCAATACAAATTAAAAACAATAAATTAAAAGAATCTAAAGGCTCGTTGTTTTAAGATGAAACGTATCCGTACATATAGAATTCATCAGGAATTTTAGTCTAACATTCGATCAGTATTATCCCCTTTGCAAACACGATCATGGGGTGATTTGAGTTAACCTCTTTCGATCAATTAAATAATAAAATAAAATTTTAAAAATAAAAAAAATATTAATGCACGAGTCTCCAACCAATATATGACGTGGGAAACATAATTTTAGAGAGAGATTAATTTCGAACCATAATTTTACTATTATACTATAACTCTCTAAAAATTAAAAGAATAATCAGAAAAAATAATCACATGCAATCATCACCTGCGCTTGCTTCTGTGGGCATGGCTGGCTTATGCCTTCACTCACACAAATGTACACCAAGATGAAATGCTCCTCTGGATATCCAGAAGGAAGAACTATCGGACATGTCACAAAATATATGTTATTAGATGAGTCACAATTGGTGTTGTCACAATATACATGTGTGTGCCACTGTCCAAATGAAAATTGTATGTGATATAATTATCATAATTTAGGTTCATCTTCTTCCTAACCTGTGACCTTTACACACTCAGATGTACATACATTGCTCTATTTGACAGACCCCACAGCTACTTCCCATGAGCTGTGAGACAAAACTAGAATGCTGCTTATTTGGACGAATGACGAATCATTGAGATGATAAAAGGAAAAAAGAAAACTAACCTTTTCTATTTATGTATTGGTCTTATTGGACCGAACAAAAGTGGCAAAAAAAAAATTATTTGTCAAACAATGACCTAAGTAACATCTACAAAATTTAATGGTATCAACATAAAATTTTACTGTTGAGGAAAATCATCTCACTTAACTTATATATATATATAGGAAGAATATATCAATGAAAAATATAACTTCTATCTTCTATCATGGTATTAGAGTTATTCTTGCTTTAGCAAGATCTACTCTCCCTTCCTTAAGACTTATCGTGAGCTTGGATGGTTGCAGCCCATTCTCGTCAGAGTGAGGCATGTCCATTGTATTATGAAGCACTCACCCTTGAACTCCAACGATATTGATCTGAAGTGTTTCTATGCTGTCCACTCACTGCAGTCGCATATTTCTACCACTGCATCTTGCTGCTGAACACCTAATCTACTGTCGAACACCTACGCTGCTCCTCGCAGTCCTCAACATTATCCTCTCCTGTCATGTAAACCACTTCGACAAACATTCGTCACTGGAGTATACCTCCGATCCTGTCGGACGAGCCTCCCACGACACCGTTTAGTTCCTCCCCTCAAGATCTACACTCTATAGCTACTCCAATTCAGCAATTGCTCATTCCCTCCATTGCTACGCCATTCCCTTCTTCTCAAGTTTCTCCCATTGATGAGACAATATATTCAGAAACACAACTATTGTCTTTACCTTCTTCTAGACTTAGTGACACTGAAGTACCTCAGCTAGACCCAACCCATGTTAGTGACTCTCCATTGCCTATACCAACCACACAACCTCATAATCCCATAGCCTCTAGACATCCAATGACAATACGCTCCAAGAGTGGTATTTTTAAATCATGTTAAGTCTTTGACCTACATGCTACCACAGAATCCTTATCTAAGACCATTGAACCCATCACATTCACTCAAGCCAAAAAATCTCCACGCTGGCGTAAAGCCATGTGTGAAGAATATGATACCCTCCTCCATAACTCAATATGGAATCTTGACCCTTTCATCACACACAAAACATCATCAAGTGTAAGTGGATTTTTTTAATTAAGCAGAACCCAGATGAATCAGTTGTCATATATAATGCACGTCTAATCGCCAAAGGGTTTCATCAATGATCTGGTATTGATTTCACTGAGACATTCAATCATGTTGTTAAACCCATAACAATCTGACTTATCCTGAGTTTGGCCACTACTAAAGGCTGGCAATTACGATAATTAGATGTTAACAATACCTTTTTATAAGGGATTCTAACTGAAAATGTCTTTATGCAGCAACCGAAGCATAAAGATATTTGCAAATATGTTTCATACTTAGTATCCAGAGCATATTTGCAAACTACAAAAAGCTATTTATGGATTTCTTAGGCTCTAAGAGCCTAGTAGACTGAACTTAACTTGTTTTTTTATTTTAATTGACTTTATCAACTCTAAGTCTGATACCTCGTTATTTCTATGATAACAACATAGAGACACAATATATCTTTTGGTGTATGTGGATGACATTATTGTCACGGGCAATAATCCTACAGAGATCCAAGCATTCATCAAGCAATTGACAGATTGATTTTCCCTTAAAGATATAGGAACCTTGAGCTATTTTTTGGAGTAGAAACAATATATACATCTTCATGTCTCTTTCTATTATAAAGAAAATAAATTCAAGATTTATTATCAAACACAAGATGCAAAATAGGTTACAACTCTCCTCTATGCTGGTGAATCACTCAAATTATATGATGTAAGTTCTGCTATGGAACCTACTCAATACCGACAAGTAGTTGGCTTCTTACAGTACATAGTTCTCACCCGTCCAGACATCTTCTTTGCGGTCAATAAATTATCATAATTTATGCAGCGACCATCTACTACGCACTGGTTTGCAGTCAAACGAATCCTGCGATATCTTAAAGGAACCCTCAATCATGGTCTCTTTCTCCATAAACACTCTCCACTTCATCTCCATGCCTTTATCGATGTTGATTGGGCAGGAAACTTTAATGATAAAACATCCAAGTCGAGGTATATTGCTTTCCTTGGAGCTAATCCAATCAGTTGGAGTTCTAAGAAGCAAAAGACAGTCATACGGTCTACAACTAAAGCTGAATACCGTGCTATCACTATCGCTACTACAGAACTCAATTGGGTCATAAATATGCTTAAGGAACTCAACATTGACTTCACTCTTACTTCTACAATATATTATGATAATGTCGGTGCTACCTACGTATGCGCCAATCCAATGTTCTACTCCCGCATGAAATATATTGTCATCGACTTCCACTTCGTGTGAGATCAAGTTGTCCGACATCAACTGCGTGTTTCTCATATACATATGGCTGATCAAACTCACTCACGAAGCCTCTTACTTGTAAACTATTTTCATTACATCAGTCCAAGATCGATATCCTTGACAGTAGTATCATCTTGCGGGGGCATGATAGCAGATAATATTTCTCCAACTATACGAGGAAATCTCGTTGCTTTGTCGAGGAAAATTCTCCCTCATAACCTATATAAGTAGGAAGAACATATCAATGAAAAATATAATTTCTATCTTCTATCTTGTATCTTCTATCATTTTATAGGTTTTAAAATTATCTAAAAAATGAGAAGTAGTAGATCGAAACTATGCCTTTTGATTTGTAGGAAGAAGGAATGCCATAGAGTGGTATGGATCATAAATACATCAGAGAATTTTAGACGCATGTGTACATATTAATTAATCACGTTATATTCCATCCCACGAGGGAGATAAATATCACCAATCACCAATAGTCTTTTGGCACTTATTTTCTCTTTGATTAAAATGAGGTGACATATTTCAATTCTTTAGTGAAGATAATATATATGGACAAGATTAGAACAACTAATGTGAATGTCGTGACTCTTTTATATTATAATTTTATTGTGGTTCCATAGTACCAAAGGAAGTCAAAGTAAATGGCAAAACTATTATCTTCACTAATAGTTTTATATTATAATTTTATTGTGATTCCATAGTACCAAAGGAAGTCAAAGTAAATAGCATTTTAAAGTGTCAACATTATTAATATTTCTTTTATTATCATTAAAAAATTATTTGACTTAAATGTGTAAGTCCATATTTTGTCTCAATAATAATATAAAAGCCATCAATCTCACTAAGTCAATTATATGATAAGAAATTAATAATATTTAGAATTTGATTAAAATGATTAGTCTTCTTATGGATCACCCATGCGAAAAAAGTGAAAGTGACTCGAGATGACAAGAGGGGAGCAAGGTGGAGCACCAGATTTTGGGTGAGAAATAGATGACTCACTAATCTTCCTCGTGTAGCAAAAACTGATGTTTGATTTTTTTTAACAGCTAAGCTCGATTTCTCTGATTCCTAAGTTAGATAATATTTGAGATGAATAATATGAGATGAGAGAGTCCCGTTACTCAAGTCACAGAAAAATTCTTCGAATCATCTTTGAACAAATCTTGTACAACTATTTTGACATCATGACGAATCAATTTTATCCCTATTAGATATTAATTTTAATTAAAGATAAAAAATTTACTTTGTAAATTTTTTAAAGAACGATTTGATGAGTCTTCATGAAACTAATAATCGTGTTCTTATTCTTGAAAAAGTAAAAAAGAGAAAAATCCAACTTGCACTTTGTGGTTGCCTTTCTTGAAGTCAAATATAGCCGACAGCGATGCGATTGATTCGATTCATCAGCCTGGTTCGGTTCAATTTGAACCCGGTTTGGAGCCAAAGTTTCAGCGGTTCATGCTTGGTCAAATTTCAGCAGCGGGCAACCAATAATTAACGATAGGTCAATTTACGTATTGATTCCTCCCAAATGATTGATTTTTATAATGGTTGATCTCCGAATTCAAATCACCTTTAATACGTTATCTCAAATGCCCTTTACATAATATAAAAACGTTTTAGAACAATTTAAACTTTAATATATTTTCTAATTTAAAATACCTACTTCCAATCATGATGAATAGCGATTAATATACATACATATGGGATTTCAGTATTCTGAGGGATATATATATATATATATATATATATATATATATATATATATATATATAGACAAATATGCTTTTTTTAAGCTTTATAAGGAGTGATATGTGAAAATGTTGAAAGACCGTCGGGTGCTCCTCTGATCACCACTCGCTCCCACTTTAAGCCTTCTCGTTCGACGGCACCTCCTACTCCTCCTCCTCTGCCTGCTCCCGCCGCGTGCATCCACCCCAGCCCCGCATACGGACGCCGGAAGCCTCCGCTAGCCATATCCCGTGGATCCTTTGCAGAACCGAATTGGTGTTGCCTGATCCGTTCCTCCTCTTTGCGTTTCTAGTTTCGGGATCGTGGCGGGTCGGAAAAGTGGGTGCGGGAGTTCGCGGAGGAGCTTCGGTGATAGATTCGACTGGTCGAACTTTCGAAGGTGACTTCCGCATCTGGGTTTCTTGTTCCGGTTCAAAGTCTCGTCCTTTTCGTCATTTTTCCTGCCAAGAAACGTTGGGTTTTTGGGGCAAAGATTGTTCTTTGTCATCTCCGAGTTGTGTTCAGATGGATACAACAGATCTGGCGTTTTTTTTTTCTCATATTGATTTCAATTTGTTTCCTTGTTGTCTGAACTCTGGTAATTTTATATGACTGCTTTTGCCAAAAAGGTGAAGAATTAGTTGTTTTTTTGCATAAGAGAGCATTGAATTAGATTATTGTGACAATTCAGTATTGTAGATATCTGTCTTGTTCAAGTAGTTGCTGATCAAAGGTTTGGAGAAGTACTTGATAGAGGTGTATGGACATTTTATACGATGATGACGATTAAGTTTTGCCTCGTTTTGTTGATTGCTTGAAAATCTAAACTTTTACCTTCTATGTACTTTTCAAGTAACTCTTGGTAATTTTTTATTTGTTTATGTTGACTTTTCTTTAATGTAATTAATGTAGCCTTTTTCTATATTGGGAGATCCAAGAGGAAGAGAAAAAAAGAATGAAAAGAATAATAAAGAAAGAAAGTGAGGGAGTTGAAGTCTTAGGTTTGGTTAACTGAGGGGTGCAATGGAAGAGATCAGCTGTCGTGTTGCCTTTTTTTTATTTTTATACAAACTATCCCTCATTTATGAAAAAATTCAACCAATAAAATAAAATGAAGAGGAGGGTCAATTAAGTCTTGTGTCAGATGCTTGAAGATAAAAACAAAACCAAAATAAGTATCTTGAAGAGGAATACACAATATCACATATTAAAATCATAAAAAGAAAAAAGTTCAAGAAAAGCAAGGAAAGAGAACTATTTTTGTTTCTAAAAATATTTTTCATTAAGTAGGGATGATCCTTTTGATAATTGATCAACTATATCAAGGTATATTACCTACCATAATATGGAAAGCCTATTTTCTTCGACAAAAGTAATTGAGAACTTCAGAATCATCAAATTGATTGGAACCGTTTGATTGAATGAATCTCTGCCCAAATGAAGTGAAGAGAACTGGAAAGCGGAGATAAATTATGAGTAATCCCTTTTTTCTTCTTTATGTAAAACTTTCTCTTCTCCATCTCTCTTTAAATTGGTCCTGGGCCCAAATACAGAGCTCCCTTTTTTGTCTTCTCTAATTGTTCTACACTTCTTTTGTCTCCTTTAGCAAGTATCGGACAGAGTTGTATGTGCATGTAATAAGTTATATCTCTAATCCTAAGTAACTCAGAACCTATCTTTTGGTTAATAAGAAAAGATGGTAACAAATACTTGAGGTCAAAACAGTGAACTTACTAAAATGGCATGAGCATTTGCAGTGAGATTCAGTGAAGGTCTTTAAGACTAATTTAGCTGGATAACTTGTGCCAGAGGGAAACATTTCTGTTCATGTGGATGAAAGTTATGGAGAAATCTTGGCATTGCATGTAGTGAAGATATAGCATTGATTGGGGAAGATTTGGTAAAGCTGATTGTTAGTCCGGAACATGTTGATGAATAAGCTTGTTGGTATCAAAATTCAGTCATCATTTCTTTTGGTTCAGAGGATCTTGTTTCTGGTAAGTGAATAAAAGCATATGCGTAGCTGTTACATATAGTTAAACTAATTATTGCTTCAAAGTGTGCACATTTTCAACGAGAACTATTCCAAGTGAGATATTCAATAAGTACTGGCCCTTGATGTGATCTTGAAGTGGAATTTTGCTTGAGCATATAGTCTGGTGATGGTTGGTTGGATCATGTTAGATTTTTTGCTTGGTGTCCTGGTTATTGATCTTGTTCATTTGGATAGGTGAGGTGCAGCTTCTTGAGGTAGCTAAATGACTCTACTTTGAGCACACTGAGACTGCAATACCAGTATTCGAATACCTAAAATCAAGACAAGTCTCGACAAGTGAATTATATTGTTTTTGTTGGAAGTTGATGTTTTGACTTTTGATTGTCACCACACTGGCAAGATGCAAAAGCTTGAATCAGTTAATTGGTGTGTGATGATCAATCAAGCAAAACATGCAAAATTCTTCCTCACTCGTATCTACTTTTGCAGGAAACTTTTCATTCATATAATCCAACATTCAACAGACACAGGAAGATCTAGTAGTTGGTTTTTCCAGGATGACTTGTTTCTCTTGCATGTTCAGAAGGAAAAGAACTTCATGTCAGCATCATGATCAACTCAATGAAGGTAGACATGGTGTTTGGTGGATTAAATGTGATTTAACTTAATGTTTATTTGCCTTTTATTGAATATCTATTTGCCTCTTCTATTGCAAAATTCTACTCCACCTTTCGGTTAAGCTATATATTTTATCTAGATATTCCAGGAATTGAAGGTGTAAATATCTACACTTACAAGGAATTGAAAATTGCCACTGATGATTTTAGCGCTGCTAATAAAGTTGGAGAGGGAGGTTTTGGTTCTGTATACAGGGTAACTTTTTTATACTTTAAAGTGGATTAATGCTATTAATTTTATGAACAATCCTCACTAAATCGGATCATTGATGTAGGGAATGCTTAAAGATGGAACAGTTGTTGCTATAAAGGTGCTATCCTCTGAGTCGAAACAAGGAGTGGGGGAATTTCTGACTGAAATTAAAGTGATCTCTGGTATCATCCATGAAAATCTTGTCAAGCTGTATGGTTGCTGTGCTGAAGAACCTCACAGAATACTTGTTTACAACTATCTTGAGAATAACAGCCTTTCACAGACCCTTCTTGGTAACATAATCCCTGTTTATACTACAAAATTTGAATTTTGTGTACACTTGAGGGTGGTCATATCCCATGTTGTTTTGAATGCATCAAGATGTGCTGGTTCTTGTCATCTTTCAGGTTCCAACCGTGGTAACATTCAGTTCAACTGGAGGGCACGAGTCAAAATTTGTATTGGTGTTGCTCGTGGACTTGCATTTCTCCACGAAGAGGTCCATCCCCATGTGCTTCATAGGGATATTAAAGCAAGCAATATTCTTCTTGACAAGGACCTCACACCCAAAATTTCTGATTTTGGTTTAGCTAAACTTCTGCCGTCAAATGTGACTCATGTCTCCACCCGTGTTGCTGGGACATTGTGGGTCTTCTTGCCTCTTTTAACTTCACATGATCTAATTCTTATCTGAAAATACAAATGCAAACTATTTTTCATGTGGTTTATCACTGTTGAGTGCAATTCATGATATCCCAAATCGAGAACTTGTAACTGGACTTTGACCCTGCAGCATGGGATCTACAATAGTTGGCTACATAACAATAAAAGGCCTGTAACAACAATGTCCATGTCATATTGCTTGTGTACTTATATGTATACATTTTTTTCTTTTTCAAGTCTTAACTTTTGTCCTCTGCAGAGGTTACTTGGCACCTGAGTATGCAATTCGTGGACAAGTGACCAAGAAGTCTGATGTTTACAGTTATGGTGTTCTTCTGCTCGAAATAGTTACTGGGAGATGTAACACCAACACAAGGTTACCTTTTGAAGATCGATTTCTTCTCGAACGGGTAAGGAAATTGTACATTAAATATAAATTAACTGATGATTATATGACATAAATTGTAAGTTTTTTTTATTGTATATGTAACATAATTTGTTGCTGAAAGCCTGAAACTGTTTTTTTTCATTGCATCAATTTTTTTGTCATGGCCTAGCATGCAGTGAGTTGCAAACAAGGTCGAAAACATTTAATATACATTGCACATAATTTTCATGAAGATGTTTCAATCTTGGTGATAATCATAGACTTCTACCTAGTTGTTTGATTAATTGTATGATAAATTTAAGCATCTCTGTAGAGTCTGCACAAAATTAAGTTCAAACCTTAAATTAACAAAGATGCTTATTGTGTAAAATTACTGTTCCCTTCCCCTCCAATCCTCAAATGGGTTTTGCTGTTGTTCAATGCTAAAATTGATAGGTAAAATCAACTGTAAAGAAGGCTGTTGACTTAAATTCACACATGTCAGGAGAAAAATCTGTGCTCAGAAACAAATATATTCCAAGTTCCTTTTTCTTTATCTAACGCTATTATGAATATTCAAGCAATAAACATTGAATAGTGTTAACTTCATGTGAGACTAAAAATAATTGAGAAACCATGTTTCATTTTAAAAGGAAAGAGTAATGCAGATGATGTAGTGTATATGACTACTGTCATCTTCAATGGCATGCCGGAGTTTCATAAACTTAAGAAAACCAACTTTCTCACCTCAAATGGCATCACAAAGTCATATTGTGAAAATGAGTATGAATTGGAACCCACTGATTGTATGTTTCTAGTAGGTTGAAATGTTCCACTAAAGATTAAAATACTTAATCAACTTCTATCTTGATTTGTGGCCTTTATGTTGGAACTTCATAAACTTAATATAACCAACTTTCTCACCCCAAATGTATCACAAAGCCTATTCTAATGAGAGATATACGAGTTGGAAACCATTGATTTTTTGTTTTTAGTATAGGTTGAGATTTTCTGTTGAAGATTAAAATACTTCATCAACTTCATCTTGATTTATGACCTAACCAGATAGCATCTCTCGAATTCACAGTACTTTCTCATACTTTCTGTTTTTGGTCTGTTCTCTAAAATGATTGGAGTTTCAGGTCAATTTGACATTTACAATTTTGGATGTTACATCCGGATTTAATACCATTTTGTTTCTTGTTTTCTATTTTAAAAATTTCCATATTGCTGCTTACAATCTTTTCAAGGGTAGCTTGTCTAATTAATGTTGTAAGGTTTTGTGATGTAAAAGTATATTGTCATCCTTGTTCAATTAGTTTGACATTGGCAGATAGTTCTTTCTTTTACATTTGAGACACATCTGGTATGCCAAAAGACAATAGTTAAGGGCCATTAATTTAGATATGGTAGATTGCCTTCTCTTTCTGTATATTTTCCTATGCATTTTTTAGTGAGCTTAATGATTCTTACATGCTTTCCCTTTATCGTGTGTGTGCATATAAATCCAGACATTCAAATTTCAACAATTTGCCTTTTGAAAGATAGAATTGCTCTAGGTAGTCGGATGGGGTATGCTGAAGGATTTGATAAGTTGATTTTGAAGAATATGTACTGGCTGCCCGGAATAAAATTCAATATTTTGTTGTAAAAGCTGACAATGAATTATGATCTGGATCGAAGTTTCAGCTGGGGAAAATGTAGAATTTAAAAAATACCTGCTCCATAGACAAGTAGTTGTACTCACCAAATAAAAAATTCCAATCTACTCATCTGTATTTCATCAAGGCACAAATAGATAGGAGTGAGATGTTTGTGTTTAATGGACTTGTAGTGATGGCCATTCTGACTAACAGCTAAATTTGGATAAATCTGAATGATATATACAATATGGGAACATCTGTGATTATAAGTTTAGTTTGAAGTTACAGTTAACTTTTGCCTGGAATCCAGAAGCTGATTGGATGGTACTGATGGTGTGAAAGGGAAGTTCAATGCTTTGTTTTCTTTCTTTAGTTTTATAATGATTCAATCATGTATCTAGGCTTGAGAAAGAAATCTGCTTTCTTAAACATAGTATGGAGAAAATAATGGAACTAACATCAACTCTGTTCCGAGATGTGCTTTAATTTACTGCTATCAGTTATTCATTACACATGCTAAAATGATTTTGCATCTTCATTATAAATGAGCTGTTGTAAGTATTTTGTTGATATACATAAGTTTAGAAGATAATTTATAACAAACCATCATAAAGAGTTAATTCATACATGCCATTTTGTGGCTGTTTTACATCTGGCAACATGCTTGACAGCTGCCCAGTCCCCGGTATTACTAATGGATTTCTCTTCTTGCAGACATGGGCAATATATGAACATGGTGATCTGAAACATATCATAGACAGCTCTTTGACAGATGACTTGGATGCTGAAGAGGCATGTAGGTTCTTGAAGGTTGGACTTCTATGCACACAAGATGCTATGAAGCTTCGGCCCTCAATGTCCACTGTCATCATGATGCTGACTGGCGAAAAGGATGTGGACTTGGAAAAGATTACGAAGCCTGGTATCATTAGTAATTTTATGGATCTTAAAGTTGGTAGCAAGAAAAATACCGATCAAACAAATAGAACTTTAATCATGTCATCCATTCTGGAAAATTCACACTTGTCATCAGAGAACACTACATCTGCATCTATGACCTTCACAGCAATATCTGAGTGAGACTGAAAAATCAGTGGATATATAGGTTAACGGAGTTTTGAGGTACATAATCATGTAGAATATTGTAATTCCTTTTCTCCAAAGAAAATATGCTTGTTTTTCTATTTGCATCTTATAGATTCTAGTTTATTGTATATATCCGTATCAATTTTGGTCAAAAGAGAACTTTGTTTATGCATTTGTTTGATTGTTTTTCTTGGCTAACTGAATGTTTTTCTTTGTTTAATTATAATTTGATGAGAATGTTGAAGTGACACATGATATGGTTCAAATTTTATATCTTCCAAGAGAGCCAACTGGACTTGCATTCAATAAAAAAAACCCTGATTACATATTTCCAAGTAGAGAATTCAAAATCGGATATCAAGAATTACCTGTATTTATGTGTGGTTCATCATCTAGAAATACTTTTTTGTATGTATATCATACTTTCATCTGCTTCTGAGTGAATAACAAAACCAAGGGTTGCGGAGGATGGTCTTTGTACATCTTCATTGCATGCTTTTGTCACTGAAATCTCACATTGTATTATCTTCTAAAACTTGGTTTCTTGGGAGGAGAGAGAGAGGATCAGACACAAAACTCCATTCCTCTTCAATTAATCTTTTTTCAACCAGTAGAAGAAGGTGTCATGATTCCCAGTTTCTTTTTTTTCTTATGATTCTTCTGCTAGTTACCTTTACACTTAATGATGTATCTGACTCCTCTCTATGCCCAGAGAAACAGGGAATCAAGATTAGATCTATCACATGAAGGTGAACAATGTCCTTTTAATTAATTTGTCATTGTTGGTTTGTTATTCTGTCTACATTCTGTGAGTTCACTGTGTCACTATTGATAGTTCAATGATGCCTTTCGCTGGACCACATCAACTATTTCTTAAGCTTTTGACTTGAAATCTGGATTATCTTCTACTGATTTACTGTTGCTTCTTATTCTACACAAAATAACCTTATCTTGCCTGATTCGATTGTTGGTGAAATATTGAACTTTTGGATCTATAAAATGTTTCAGAAGGTATCTCTGAAGTAGATGGTGATTGGTAGAGCAATTCTTTTATAGGTGTTATTTGAAAGTTATTTACTATATATCAAAGTCAAATGCTCTAATGCCTTATGCTTGAGAAGTATTATTTACTTTCTTTCTCGTCTCTAATTATTAATAGCTCAATGATGCTTTTCTCTGGACCACATCAACAATCTCTTGTGCTTTTGACTTGAAATTTGGATTGTCTACTACTGGTAATTGCTTCTTATTCTGCATAAGAGAACCTTATCCTGCCTAATTCACTAATTGGTGGGGAAATACTGCAACTTTTGGATTTAGAAAATGTATAAAGTAGATGATGATTGGAAGACAATTCCTATCCTCATAATTATGGGTGTCGTTGGAAAGTCATACTGCAAGAATGCTCCATGTTAACCCAAAAAAGTGTGGAGCAAAGCTCTACAATGCTTTGTGCTTGAGAAGGATATTACATGAGCATGAACAACCATATCTTCAGTGATGCTTGCATCTTTCTTCTCTCTTCCCTCATCCATTTTTACTCTTCTGAGTTTCTGAGGTTAAGGTGGTTCTGTGCATCATGGTGTACAGCTGATTAGCTTCTCCAAGACCCGTCCTAGTTCTATACCAAAAGGTACTTTTTGCTGTTGTCCTTTGGCCACCCTGGGCATTGTAGGTAGGTGCCTTTCTCTCAAAATGCCCAATTGGCCTGTTGATCAGAAGGCTGGCTTTCTTTACTTTTATCAAGTCCTTTTGGGTTTATGCCCACCCAATTAACATGACTTGTGTTGGATCTTTGTGCTTTGGCCAGAAACCAAGCCAGGTTGGTTCTCTCTCTTCTGAGGCTGGCATTTTGGGCAGGACATGGTCAGTTTGGTTCCATTGCTCTCAGTGTGCCAGTAGTTCTTGAAGCTCCATTATTTGTCAAGACCATACTCTCTGCTTTGCTCATTATCTACAGAATTGGGACTTGGAAGTGGCTCAGTGGTCCATTAGATTCAGGTGGTCCTGAAAGCTAAGGCTGCATCCAGACCAGGAGGAGGTATGAGCAGGTAATTCCTTGACTGAGAGAAAAGTTACATGCAGAAAAGTGTTCCTAGTGGCCAAATAAACACTTTTATCTCTCTCTCTCTCTCTCTCTAAGAGATTTTTGTGAAGCATAACAGCATTTCGGTAAGAGTGGCATATCACTTCTAATAGTCATCTTTTATTCAGAGGTAGTTCCTTGACTAAGAGAGAAGTTACATGCAGAAAAGAGTCCCTAATGCACAACAGTCATTGTTATGGAGATCTCTTTGTTCCTCTCTCTAGGAGAGTTTGTGAAGCATAACGACATTTCACTGACTGGCACATGACTTCCAAGCAGTCATCTGACTCCATGACTATTTGAAAGGTAGTTCCTCAACTGAGATGAAAGTTACAGACAAAAAATTTCCTAGTGAATAAATGAACAATCAATGTTATGAAATTCTCTTTGTTTCTCTTTCTATGAGACTCTGTGAAGCATAACAGCATGTCACTGAGAGTGACACATGACTTCCAAATAGTCATCTGACACCATGACTATTTCAATGGTAGTTCCTTAACTGAGAGAAAAATTTACAGGCAGAAAAGAATTCCTAGTCAACAAGTAATCAATCAATGTTATCAAATTCTCTTTGTTTCTCTCTCTAAGAGGCTTTGTGAAGCTTAACAGATTTCGCTGACAGTGACATGTCACTTCCAAATAGTCATCAATGTTGGAGACACCATGGCTATTTCAAAGGTAGTTTTTAACTGTGAGAAAAGTAGTAAGCAATCAATGTTATGCAGATCTGTCTTTCTCTCTCTCTAAGAGACTTTGTGGAGCATGCCAGCATTACAATAAGAGTGGAAACAGTTCCAAATAGTTATCTATGTTGTTTGAGACACCATGGCTATTTCAAACCAGCTTTCACCTGTGTCATTCACATGTGTTCTTGGGACTGTTTCCTGTCAGATAAATCACACTTTTATTGAGCTAATAGTTTACTCCTTTCTGACAAATGTTAAGGATAAAGAAAAGTGATACAGAAACAGCTTTCTTTTGGATAAAAAAAATCAGCCACTTCAACCATCTCTGATGCCAATCCAAGGAGAAAAGACACCTCTAATTAGTTGCTACTCCAACCAAATCTTTCTATGGGCTGCTACAATTATTGTTAAAGGGCTTTGGACTCTCAGGTGATGAAGATTTTTATTGTACAATATTTATATGGCTTGATATTTTTATCTTATATTCACGGAAAAAAAATTATCAAACTCTCTACTATATGTGAATAAATTATAGAAAGTAGGACTCTCATATTAGTAATTAAATTTAACTGAGGTTCCAAATGATAAAGATTATCTTCCTAATAATACATTTTACTTTTCAGGGGGGACAGTCAAACACTTATCGTGTGAGAAAAAATTATAACGAATAAAACGTTTCTTCTAGTAGTCAAACATACTCGAAAATCTCTTGTACACATCTCATCGTCGGGTTAGTCAACTGTATATATAACGCATTAACCACCAGAATGTCTCGGTCTGTTTGCGAGTAAAGTTACAATAATTTGAGGCAAAACACAAGTTGATGCACCCTTTTAACCTGTTCATGTGATGTTGCAGGAACAAGTTCGCAGCATGTTGGGGGAGGAGGAACCTTTTGGGCCTCGGCAATTGCAGCATGTGTTCTGCCTGCAGCAGTGTTTGGTGGTGGACATGTCGCTGCGGACTGTTCACGGCAGGGGGATCAGCTGCTGCTGCTGCTCCTCCTCCTCCTTCCGCTGGAGAGCGACATGGATAAGCTCCATCCGTCATCTCCTCCATGTTCATCAGGGAAAACGAGGAGAGGTGGGAAGAAAGAAGAGTTGAATGCCATGCATGAACGCATGCACAAAACAAGGATCACAAGGTATCAACAAAAGAGCAAAAAGATACTACTGTTCATTGAAGAGGGAGACAGGCTATTTTTCTGCAGTCAAACATGAGATCTAATGCGCTGAGTTGGTGGATTGGTTGAGGTGGTGCTGTTGGGGGACCTACCATGTCCTCCCAGAGAGGAAGCTTCCTCCGAATTCTACATTCCACAAGTTCTAAGTCAAATTGATTTGGCTTAAGACGGTTCGGTCAAAGGTCAAACTCAATCAATCATAATTTCATATATCAATATCTTTCTAATGTCTCTAACTCAATCTGTAGTTTCTTTACCCAAACTCTTATCCGCCAACTTTGTTTCTGATGCTATATTGAAAATTTTAATTGATAGGGTTGACAATATAATTTAATTGAAAATTTTATACTTCATCTCTTGCATAAATATCGTTTTAGAATATGGTGAACGAGTCATTTACTTGTCTACGTTAGGAGAATGTTTGGAGTGATAACGATGACGCACAGGAGATCGTCCTCCTTTCCTATATGGTACGTGACCATCAGTTACTTGTTCTCGAATGCATGAACCTTAGAATAAGTGTATGTATGACATTCGATGTGACATCTCATATGACATTGAATGGACGAAGAAAGATTGTATTGAGTGAGAGCATATCATCCTTCAAGTGCTCTGAAGGTTACATTATGTGTGAGAGACTTCCCTTCGGCAAGGCGGATGTACGATGTTGCTATACATGCGCATGTCGACGTCCTTACAAGACCTCCAACCTTCACACTGTGGAGTTGCACTTGCAAGTACTCAACCACAAAACCTTAAGACAATTTTACCCTCGGATTGCTACTCCGACCAGGCCCCAATAATGTTCACGGAGGACAACGTGAGTTGATCGTTTCCATGCAAGTTGATTTAGCCATGTCTAAGCCACTCTTTCTTTTACAACATGAGATGCTTCTGATGATAAGGACACCAAGATCAGTAAACATAATAAGATGGGGTGTTTTGAAGGGCTGCTGCTGCTTCTTTCCCTAGCTCTGAGAAGTCCATCTTGGATGGATGGCACACAAAGCTGTCTCAGTTCCTTGGAAGGCTGGAAAGCTGGCAGGAGTCTGAAGCCAAAACACTTGGGCTCTTCTTGCTAGCACTATCACCAACAAAAAGCAAGGCAGAAAGTGTGGTGTCATGCACTAGCCAGCCAGCCAGCCAAAAAATTATTTGATCTACTGGTGGTGGGGGTCCTCAGCACCACCTCACATTCTGGTGGCCACAGCCCAGTGGTGAGAGTGGGGTCCTGTCACTGCCCTCACCATGCAGAATAATGAGAGAGAAGGAAAAGGGAACAGTTGGAGCTTCTTTTGAGGAAAGAGAAGTACAGTAGACCACTCAAGGCACCTGGAGGCAGTTTCAGCATTGTACATCAAGGATGGATTTGATGTGTTGAGGCTTTCATCTCAGATACTACTCTCATCACTTGCAGAGAGAGAGAGAGAGAGAGAGAGAGAGAGAGAGAGAGAGAGAGAGAGAATGAGAGAATGTGCAAAGATAGATATGTTTAGTCCAACAAGTTAGATCCTTGAGGCATCAAGAACATGAACCTGAGTAGAAGAAGATGCCATTAAACTTGGCCAGGATCCTGCTAGAGTTGGGTAGCGGATGAAATGTAGCAGGACGGCTGCTTCATGCCAACATGTGGGATTACCATGAGAAGAACAAACCTGTTGCTTCAGATCTTTTTTCTCTTCATACATGATATTACGGTTCTTCTCTGTCAGAGATCAGATCTCATTGTGATGAGCTGCATGAGGCAGAAAGAGCTCAAAACCGAAAACATTCAGTACACTAATCAACATCCACAACATAAAATGTCAACCATTTATGTACCAGAAATAAAGTAAGTCAAGATGCAAATGGATGGCTGCATAAAACTTGCTCCTAGAGAGAGAGAGAGAGACCACAGCTATATTTCTTGTGGCAACTGTGTATGTATGCTATTTGTAATCTTTCAACCCAAAAGAGCATAAAAGGCAGAGCTCATCATCATATATCTTGTTCATGATAATGTGAGAGCAGTTGATGCTCACATGTTATATAAAAAAATGAATAGGAATCAATACTATTAAAGCAATATATCTTTATTTGAGATTACATATGGAAGAGAGAGAGAGAGAAGCCCCATCCAAATATTTCTCAGGGATCTGACACATCTGAACCCTAGAGAATCTCAGCAGAGAGAATGAGACTTACATTGGAAACTATTATAAGCATATACAACCACACTGTGAGCAAAGGAATTAAAAGGAATAGAGAGAGGAAGGAAATGTTGATCCAGCTTGACAAACTACCATAAGTGTCTCTCTCATTTACTCACATTTCTAACGCTTACTCGATCCATATCAAAAGATGAAAGAATCATAAAAGCTCTACAAAAATAACAAGCTATCCTGTCACACACATTGAATAGGAAAAGATACAATAGAATTCTCACTGGCATACTTGACATACAGAATGGATATATGCACGCCATGCAAAAGATGTCTTCCATTTATTTGGATCCATGATTTGTGGTGAAGCAGTAGAATACCATCGAGAAGTAAAGAAAGGATCGTTGCATGGAATAAGAACACTTACCTTACATCTTCCCTCTAAGAAATGACAAAGAATCACGGTTCTCTGAAACCTCCAATCCTGTCGCTGACCAGCGCTTGAGTTCTGCAAAAGAATGCAACCCATCACCGACAACCAAACCTTAGATTTGAGATCATATGCTTCTTACTATCCAAATCTGAGCGCCATATGAAATGACTGCAAGATCAGAGAGAGAGAGAGAGAGAGAGAGAGAGAGAGGCATGCTTGGCTCCTTGCACGCCACCCACAATAGAGCCAATCACCCCATGAATTGGTCTATATGTGTGGCATACAGGGAGCCAGGCATAACCCATTTCACCTGCGCTCTTCCTCTACATGGCAGAAACAAACCTAAACCTATACTCACTCATTCAATGGGAGAAAAGGAGTGCAAAGGCCATTTCTCTTCCCACTATAACCATCAGGCCGTGACTACAAAGCTGTTCCCCATGGAGAAATGGACAGACAACATGATCTGAAACCCTACACCGCCTAACATTTGTAGAGAGAGAGAGAGAGAGAGAGGTAAAGAGAAGCAGGAGGAAGGGATGAGGGGGCCAAAGGTAGAGGAAGAGAGGATTTATAGCCCTCATGGTGGACAGGATTTCCTCACTAAAATGTAAACATGCATTTAAATATTACCAAAAAATCATCCACTTTTTTTATGGTTCAAACTCACCACCCACCCAGGAAAATCTCATCCCACCTCCCCAAACTTAGCAAACCCTAACACAGGCTTTACTGGTCTCTCTCTTTCTCTACCTGGCCGTGGGACTGGGTTTGGACAGGGATGGAGAGGGAGAAAGAATGAAAGAGAAGCAACTGTTCCCAGCTTGCAGGACCTGAGAGCATACAATTAAAGCCGGTTGGTCTTCCTCACTCCCTTCTAATGGATATTTCTATTTCTTTTACTCTTCTGAACTGGGTTTTGTCTGGAGCACTTGGATTAACATCAGATTCTTGCAGCCAACTCACTGTACCAATCAGAAGCATTAAAATATTTTTTTTCTTCATACATTATACACGTTTAGTACATTTTCTTGCCCATATATTTCTTTCCTGCAGTGCCATTCTTCTGCACAAGTTCCCCAAGGCTTTCATTAAATAGCCAAGAATGGCAAGACAATTATGCAGACCATAAGCTTTCTGGTGCGGTTAGAAATGTGGGTTGGGATGTACTTTTATTGGTGATACAACTTTGTTTCTTGCTAATGAAGTAATGAACATCAAATTATGATGTCTTCTTAAAGGAAAAGAGAAATACTGCATTTTGATTGTCATATTTCCTCGTCATCTTTGCTTTGTGTTATTAATTAGTCTCTAATAGTCTTAGAAGCCTGCCAACATTAATATGTCATACTTCACCCTATAGAGTGAAGCTCTCCTTGATGCATAGACCTCATCCTTTAGACTGAGGTCTGTCTCAGCAAAATCTTGTTTATAGTTCAGCAAAATCCTTTGGATCATGAGTTTTGATCATTCTTGTTATTTTGATTCTTCCATTTTTGTTCTCCATATCATACATTGTATATGAACAGGAATATCTGATTCAATTGAGATCGATGTTTGGGTGGCATTTTTTATTGTTAAGCATTTTTGGGTGGCATTGTTTGAGCGTAAGTTCTTATGATTGTTGGACGAAACAAATGAAACGATTAAGAAGAGGAAAAAATGACATCAATTGATTGATATCACCTCTTATTAAGTTGTAGAGGATCTTGTCCTGAGATGGGAAGATATTGCTCTCCGAATCACAGTGTAGCTCATTGTTCTGCAATCTAATATATGATGTAATAAGAATTAGCAAGAGATATTACATATTGATGCATTCAGCTTAAGCTTTTGGATTGTGTTGATGTCCAACTAATGTATCGTTGCCATTGTCATTTCACTTCCATTCCCATGAAATAAAGATCTACCCACCAAAATGTAACTACACTTGAGCCTTTGTTTGTTTGTATCACTTAGAATGGTATGTAATGCAACGATATGGAAAAAAATATTTTGCATTTGTTTTAGTTTTGCATCATCATTTATGCACCTTATATTGAAAAATTTTCACAATCATCGAGCATGTTTATTAAATATAGTATTAGGCATACTCTATGCAGAATTTTCATTTTGTTTGAGATGAGTGCAGAAATCCTTGACAACAATGAGCATATATTAGATTTATTTTAAATTTGTAACAACTATTTATATTTTCTATATTATAATTTTTTTACTGTTAGAATTTTAATGATACTAAGAGAAAAGGATGAATTAATGTAATAGCATTCAACACGTTAAGATTGTGAGTAAAAGGAATAAGACTAAGTCACAAGTAAAAAGAGGCAAATCAATTTATAGTGATTCAATCTTTTTTACTTACATCTACTCATGATTCCTTTTCCCTTTAACACTATTGACTTTCACTACCAATATTTTTTTTAATAGGCGAAGATTAACTATCCTTATTATAATTTTTTCTTTTTTTAAACTTAAGAGATAACCTTCATACTCTCTTTTTACACAGGAGATTTCCCATATTCTATAACATAGAATTTTAACTAAACTTAAGTGGAGGAAAAAACTTAAACTATACTCAAAACAAAAGCTCACAATACTTCATTAGCTCAAGAATAAATGCTCCATCAACCAAACTTGAGTGAGGTATTCATAAGCCCTAAAAAGCTTCAAGAATGAAGCTAAAAATTTAAATTTTTGAAATTTTCGGATACAAATGATACTACCATCAACGTCGAGTGGTACTATCATTGTACATTTTGACATAGATATGATACCAAATTCTAATAGTATCACCACTATAATTTTTGAATTTTGGATGGTACTACCATTGTCGTCCCACCATGAAAAAAACTAACAAAGCATAAATAATATTTATTGGTTGACTTAGGTAGTACTATGATCTATGCTTGATAATACCACCACCCAGGTTCAAGTCACCAATTTGGCATTCTAATAGGCCCAATTTGAATTGGCTTTAAGCCCAATATCTTTCATGATAAGTGGGCTTTATTTTACCCCAATATTAATTTAATTGATAAAAAATAACCTTGATTATTGCCTTAATAAATCTACTACAATCCAACATATTTACAAAGCTTTTGACGCATTGTATGTGCTTTTGACATGTCATTCGATCTTCCGGTATTTCATCCAAAGTTATAGCACATTGTCCTTTCCTTTCCTTTGTTATATCACATATTCCATCAACATATCAACTTTTTCACGATGTCTAATCTTCCAACATAATATTAGGTCCTTCTAGCACGATGTTGAAACCTTTAGCACAAAGTTTGATCTATAGTATATCGACCAATCCTCTAGCTCAACATCTAATTTTTGACACGATAATTTCTTGGTATGACATTCAACTCTCTTACTTAATAGTTGACATTTCAGTAGTTTGATTCTTTGAGCGAAGTATTTTCCTATATCGCTTATCTCAAAATTATGTCTCATAAACTCATCAATTGATTTCATTATCAAAATTCAAGAATTAACAATCTCCCCCTTTTTTATGATGATAATCAATTGATGATGAAGTCTTAACCAGACTCTCTCTATCTATACACTACCTTAAAAGTATAATGAACTTGAATTCAAAATAATTACCTTTCATGTTAGTCTTGAATTCAAGTTAAAATAATTTGATCATAAATTCTAATATTTTTTAATAATAATTATTACAAGAATTAGATGCATAATTTTAATTAAAAGGCATCACAGGGCATCATTAGAAGTTAAAAAATCATAAGTTTTCTTATTAACATAAAAAGGTAAAGACAAACATAATTTCAACTTCATCATAGGACAAAGATAGGTATAGTTACTACTCTCCCTTTATTATCAATAAGAAGGAGGAATATACCATTGATTTAGGTGGTAACAATCTAAAATATCTAAATAAAATATGAAAATATGCATTAAGAGCAACAAGACACTAATAAATATATTGTGTCTTAGTTAAAATTTGGTCCTAATGAAACTAAAGAAAATCTAATCGAACTACTGTAGAATAAAAAAATGAGGAAGGTGTTAGACCTGCTTAGGTCTCATTTCAAAGGGACTAGTAAGAGAAAAATGACTACCCTAATGTATAGGTGTATTTGGGACAAGCTTAGGAAGAGGATGATTAGTTCTCCTAGGTAATCTATTCTATATTTCATTAATTACAGTGCACCTCAATTTTCTTAATAGGTTTCTATTAATGATATTAAATCTATCTAGTTTCATTATTTCTTTATATGATGAGATAGCTATCGTTTGCATGTAAAAGTCTAGTAATCAAGCATCTATATAGAAGCATCATATATTTCTAAGATATGTCAATCATATTTTAATATAAGAGGTGACTGAAGTAATAATCACGTCTTGTCATAATCCAATACATGATGCCTATTTTCAAGATATTAATTTTATTAAGATGATATTATTTAGGAAGCAAAGTACTAATCAAAATATAATGAAGTAATTTTATGTTAAATAATAAAAGATGCTCATAGTTCTTAGGGACGATAGATAGATTAGAGTTTCTAAAAACAGTGGCAATGGCCTCGTGATAAGTAGCCCCAATGGACTCGATGTCACAAATTATGTCATCTCTTTTAAGTAATAACTAAGATGTCACAAATTATATCATCTCTTTTAAGTAATACCTAAGATGTCACAAATTATGTCATTTATGATAGATATATAAAGCCTTAGATTATAAATGGATGGCCTACTATTTTTATCTACATGTAAATTATTATAAAATATTCTAACTAGCCTAGAATAGATAGATTTACTAATTTGAAGAATAAGAATGACATTTAAACTAGTGGAACCACTAGATTGTTTCCAATTTACCTAAATCTTTTAGGTCCATATATTTTTCT
Organism: Musa itinerans; assembly: GCA_001649415.1. Classification (NCBI taxonomy): domain Eukaryota; kingdom Viridiplantae; phylum Streptophyta; class Magnoliopsida; order Zingiberales; family Musaceae; genus Musa; species Musa itinerans. Next base: position 72,623 of record LVTN01000334.1, read on the forward strand.
TTGTGAACAATCCTAGATTCAAAATTTAATAATTTTAGGGTATGTTCGCAGAAATCAAATATGTGGTATCATAGTTTCATCTATTCATCTTTTTTCTTTGTTCATTGAGGATCTTCTATGTGCTATGAGGACTGTAATATGCATTATAAAAATAAGAATAAACTATAAATTGAGAATAAGATAAGGATTTAAATATTACTCTCGTGGTCTTAATCTTTTGCCAAGTTAAGATTCCTTTCTTAATCACCAAGAAGATTGATTGAATTGATCCTTAGCCTTGTAAATGGAGGGATGAGAGCCTTAGGCTTTGTGTGAGTGAAGAGTAAAAAGAGAACTTGAGAAGATAATAGGAGGAAGGTGAAAGAGGATTATGGAGGAGGTTTAGAGGGAGGAATAAGAGGGTTAGAGGGGGGATAGGTCGGTTAGGGGAGAGGAGAGGGTTTTGGAGAGGTAAGGTGATTCTACCGCTATATCTAAGTTATGGGGTTTAAAGTTGGGTTTAGCCATAGTGCTAGCTTGGGTGGTGCTATCGCCTTTGGACTGAGTGTTCTAACGATACTACAACCAGTTCAATAGTGTTACCATCGGCCCCCCCTCTTTTTAACCTATGTTTAAAGTAATATAAAAAATTATTCAAACAAGTTTAACATGCCTAATTCCCTTTTGATAAAATCAAATTGTTTCTCATTCAATAGTTTTGTAAAGATATCTGCTAGCTAATATTTTACATCAATAAAATCCAAATATATATCATGGTTACTTATATAAACCATAATGAAATGATGTTTAATATTAATATGTTTAATTTAAGAATATTGAATATGATTCTTTAATAAGTAAATTATATTAGTATTATCACCTTATAAGAATATTTTTTAAGCAAAGTTCATAATCTTCTAAAATGTTTTTCATCCAAATTATCTATGCACAATATGCCCTTACTGTAATATATTTAGTTTAAGCTATATAGTGCGATGGAGCTTTGCTTCTTGGAAGATTAAGAAATAAATGCATGACTTAGGAATTGACAAGTTCTAAAGAATCTTTTTTTTATCTATTCTACGTATACAAAGTCAATATTAGAATAAACAATCAAATCAAAATTTTTAGATTTAAGATATAATAATATGAGATTAGATGTTCTTTTTAAGTATCTATTTTTTTTACTACTTAATAGTAAGATTGTTTAGGATTATATTGAAATCTTATATAGAGCTCAATACTAGGCATTATATTAGGTCTAGTTATAGTAAGAAATACATTCATTATTCATATCTAATTTAGTTAAAATACTTATGGGTGATAGTCTTAATGTAATACCCTTGATTAATCCCATATCAGAGGTAAGACTAAGATTAGTTTATAAAGGTTTGATAGGTGTACTACTATTAACTTCAGCTTAAATACTTTGGCCAATGATCTAGGCCAAACAAAGTTGATAGGCTAGTTAACTCATCTAGCCCTGGTCGTAACATTTGGTATTAGAGTCGACCTCGTATGGTGAGGGGACTCGAGTAGGAAAGGACTACCCATGGATAGAGTTAGAGAATTCATTACAGCATGGAGCCATTATTGGGCTATGCCTCACATGCACTATGCTAGGGTTTGATTTGGGCTATGTTGGGCATTGACGAGGACGTTAAGCTTTTGAATAGAGATGATTATAACACCCTTGATTAGTCCCACATCGAAGGCAAGACTAAGATTGGCTTATTAGGATATGATAAGTGTACTACTATCAACTTCAACTTAAGCATTTTAGCCAATAGTTCAGCTCAAACGAAGTTGATAAGCTAGTTAGCTCACCAAGCCCGGATCATGACACTTAATATTGTTCATATAAAATTATTTTAATAAATAAAAAGTATACTTAGTTTTACTAATAAAAGTTTTATCATTTAGTTGTTTAATTTATAATCCTAAGAAAAATATTAATTCACTCATCAAGCTCATTTCAAATTCTTTGCTATTATGCTTAAAAAATAATTCATATAAAGATTCATTAATAGAACTAAAAATAATATCGTTAACATAATTTAAATATTAAAAATTATTACATTTAGTGCAAGAGATATAAGATGTTGTTGTATATTTGTTATGCATAATTTTTTATATATCAAATTCATTAATAAGTACTGCATGATCCCTTTTTAGTGAATTATATTTCTTATCAATATTTTTGAGTTTATTATATAAATCATGAAATACTTCAAGTAATTCTTCATGTAATAAGAAAGTTTTGGAAAAGCCAAATACCACATCGTTGAAAGCTATCAAGGCATAATTTGCCACTTTTTTTTTATTGATTTGCTCTTTCACTTTTGACTTATTTAATTAATCCTATGTTGCTTTGAGTGCCTTTTTCTTCTTCTTTTTGATACTTTTCCTTCAATTATAGACATTCATTTTTGAAGTATCATGGCTTTTGATACTTATAGCATATGACTGTATTTTTCTTAAGATCATCTTTAGTCTTTCCTTCTCTTCTTGGTAGTTTTATATTATTTTTCCTCAAACTTTTTTAATCTTTTTGCAAGATGTGTCATATCTTTATCATCATCATCACTTCAGCTCTTACTCCAATAATAAAATATTTCATAAGTCATTAAAGATATTATGAGTTTTTCAAGAGGAAGGTTATTCAAGTCTTTAACTTCTTAGATCATTGTTACCTTTAGACCTCATCTTTTGAGAAGAGGCATTAAAATCTTACTCATAAATTTAAGATTAGTATAGTTTTTACTAAGAGTTTTTAATCTATTAACAACATTCATAAATGAGTGTACATGTCACAAATAGATTCGCTTAATTTTATTTTAAATTATTTATAACTATGAACTAAAAGATTAATTTTAGATTTTTTTATTCTACTTGTGCTTTTGTGAGTAACTTTAAGTGTGTCTCATATATCATATGTAGTGTCACAAGTAGAAACTTAATTAAACTTATTTTTTTTAAAGCATAAAATAAAGTATTTATAGCTTTAACATTTAAAGAAAATATTCTCTTTTCAAAATTATTCTATTCATTCATTAGTTTAGAAATTTTTTGAAAACCTGATAATTTTTTATAAATCAAAATCCATAGAAAGTAAATTCTAGTATTTCAATAAATGTAGTTGGTCCTATTGAATATAAAAAGATGAGTGATAGAGTGAACCTCTTGATTACTTGAAAAGTTATTAGATTTCTCTTAAGAATTAATCCAACTGAGAGAACCTTATTCTAATACAAATTGTTATAATCTTAATATTACTAAAAAGGAGGGTGAATTAGTGTAATAGTATTTTTAATTGATTTTAAAGCTCAATAAAAAATTAACATGTTTTAGAAACTCGATTGATCAAGTTAAAGTTACGAGTAAAAAAAGTAAAACTAAGTCACAAGTAAAAAAAGGTAAGTAAAGAGAGGCAAACTAATTTATAGTGGTTTGATCTTCCTAACCTACGTCCACTCCCAATTCCTCTACTACCAATTTTCACTATCGATCTTCATTCTAATATGCGAAGATTAACTATTCTTTTTACAACTTTCTTCTTTTTTAAACTTAGGGGTAAACCTTCACACTATCTTTTTACATAAGATGTCTCTCACCTTTTATAATTTAGAATTTCAACTAACTCAAGAGGATGAGGAGACTCAAATTATGCTCAAAGTAAGAGCTTATAACACTTCACTAACTCATGAATAGATGCTCTATCAACCAAGCCTATGTATGATATTTATAAGCTCTAAAAGACTTCAAGAATAAAGCCAAAAGTTTAATCCATGAAATTTTGGGGTATAGGTGGTACTACCATTGTAACTTTTAACAATCGCAATTCTAAATTTTGACGGTACCACCATTATAATTTTTGAATTTTAGGTGGTACTACCAATGCTATAGGTGGTGCCATTGTTAAAAAAGATAATAAATCATAATAGTACTTGTCAATTGACTTAAATAGTACTATCGCTTAGGCCTGATAATTACTAATTATAGGTGTTCTGTAAGTCAATCACGTAAGTGATGGCAAGTGTGACACGCTCCATAATATTTTTGATTATTATTATTATTACTATTATTATTATAATATTTTTTCACTTTATATTATATGATTGATATATTGTGATGTCTATGGATCTATGCAATAAGAATTTGATCATGATAATGAGAGCAATTCGACTATAAACATAGACCTTAAGTATTTCTGGTTAGAGTTACTTAAGAAGGGCATCAAGATAGCCAAACAGACCTATGTACTATATATGCGTCCATATGATGGAGGCAGTTGGTCTCATAGTTACATATGTGGGGACACTATGAATATAGTACAAGTGCTCATTAAAGGATGAGTTCACTTATTAATCCGCTTACGAAATACTAGATAGTTAATAATACCTTATCTTTAGACAGTGATTCTGTAGTCCTAGTTATGTGTCTGGTCCTTAGACTTGAGACACAAAGAATACCCTGTATGAGTACCATACAATTTGATATCAGACTAATATGTTTAGAAGTTTCAGATCTAACACAGTTGATTATCGGGAGTGGTAGCCAATCTTACAAGGGCAATTGAGTATTAATAGAGGATCATCCACTCTTGATGTTATGAAAGGAATGTTTCATGTGTTCTCGCTTAAGCAAATCCCTAGCCAAGATTATTCAAATTGAGAGAGAATGAGTTCTCCGGGAGAATCTGATTAGAGTGAAACTCGAGTAGATTCTATATGGGCTTGAGAATACCAAGCCCGATATATAGTCTTTGGGATATTTAATGAATGAGGGACTATAGATACATGACAACTGAAGACATATGTGTCAAATAGATTAGATCTCCATATACCATCTGCGGACTATAGCGTAGTAGCCTAGTACATCTATAATCGATGAGTTGAGTGAATTATTATGGGATAATAATTTACCGAATCATAAGGAGTTCTAAGTCAAAAGAAGTTCTGATAGGTGCAACTCACGACCAACTCGGTATTGGGCTTAGAGAGTCACACACATATGATGGAAGAGACAATGAATAGAGGATCGAATATGTGATATCTAATAAGCCTCTGTTTTCTTGGATCCATTGAGTGAGACCTGATAAAAGGTTATAGTGGATAATTGGATAGAGATCCAATTTCCATTCAGCTAGGGATAATTAGATGAAGATCTAATATCCAATATGCTAGGATAATTGAATGGATATTCAATATCCAATATAGTAGGATCCATTAGGGTTGGCAAAGATGACTCTTTATAAAAAGGGACATGGGACTAAAAGGGTTATAAGGCTGTACCCCTTAGTTGCCACCTCCATGACTTCTCTTCATGCTTCTTCCTTAGCCGACTGCCCCCTCTCTGTTGTGAGAGGGTAGCAAGAAGGACTACTCTGGTGTGCGAAGGCGAGGAAAAAATGCATTGCAAGAGGAAGTGCATCGTTGCTTCATCAACAGTGTGGATCACCTCTAAAGAGAAGAACGTGAGATCTCCTTCATCCACAGACTGAGATATATAAATCAGGGATATACAAGTTCCTTTAGGTGAGATCGTCTCACATCTTACGTAGTTTTCAATTTGACGAGTTTTTCGCTCCCAATCGTCGCATGCGATCTAATATAAAACTATTTTTAAGAAACTGATTTCTGTTTTGTTTTTCTACTACGCATGTGATACTCTTTCAGGTTTCCCAACAATAGTATCATCACCCAAACTTCGTTTAAGCCACCAGTTTAACATTCTAATTGACCCAATTTAGCCTGACTTCAAGCCCAATGATTTTCTTGATAAATGAGTTTTGTTTCATTCCGATATCGACTTAAATTGATCGAAAGTAACCTTAATTAAGATCTTGATAAATCAATCATACATATAGCATATTATAAAGCTTTCGACATGTTATACACTCTTCTGACATATCATCCAATCTTTCGACACTTGTTCAAACTTCGAGTATATCAGCCTTTTCTTTGGTATATCATCTATTCTATCGGCATGTTGACTTTCCCACAATATCTAATCTTGTAGTATAAAATCTAATTCTTTCGACATAATGCTCGAACCTTTAGTATAAAGTTTGATCTTGGCATGTCAACCAATCATTTGGCTCAATGTTTATTCTTTGACATGATAATTTCTTGACATAACGTTCGACTCTTCTGCTCGATATGTGGTCCTTTGGTTGTTCAATTCTATGATCGAAGTATTTTCATATGTTACTTATTTCAAAAACATATTAATCTCATAAACTCATCAATTGATTTTATCATCAAAATGCGAGATTCAATATTCAAATACACATTTGTTAAATATTGTATTGGTCATATAATATATGAAAATTTAATTCTGATTTAAGATGATGGTAGAAATACATAATAATAATCAAAATTAATTTTATATTTTTTAATGAGATTTTATTTTTCATAAATAATTTTTTTAATAAAATATTATTGTCTCCTTTTATCATCTTCTTATACTATTAATATTAATTATTTTATTTTTTAATAATAATATTTATGGATCTTGTTAACTGATTCTTTCTCATTTTATCTCCTTTTCAAACTATACATAATTGTCATTTTATCTCCTTTTCAAACTATACCTAATTGTTGGCTCTTTTTTTTTTTCTTTATAATAGTCTCATCTCATTGGTAAACATGTTATTTCTTGATTATCTAGCAGTGATATGTAAGTGTTGTTGGTATTTGATTCTCATCTCTGTAAATAAACAATATGAAGCCATGAGAGGTTGAATGACTTGAGAGATGACATTAGAAAGATCGGTTCTAATGTGAATATTATCAGTTTTGATTACATTCCTAGGCAATTGTATCTCCTATCTCATAATATTGCTAAACTTCATAGCATATAGATATCATCTTTTTTTTAAAAAAAATAAAATTCTAATTTTTTTAATCCTTCAAAATATAAAAGTAAAGAGAAAATTTATAAAAAAATAAAATATCAAAAAATATATTATAATTTAAAAAATATTAATATTATTTGAAGTTTGAAATTATTATACTAAAAGTTTAGAGGGTAAGTCTTGCTACATCGATCCTTCACGATTTAAGCGATCATGGTTCAAATTAACTTACGAGACTAAGACTCGAGTCATAGATATAATCTTTTAATCTTTATAAATAAGGTTAAATGCATTTATCCTTCTCGGACCTCATATTAAAAGAAATCTAATACGGACCTCATATTGAAGGAAATCTAATACACTATGTATATCCCTTTTTTATATTTAAAATTGTATAAGTTATAAACCTCCATGATTTTTATATTTATCTCTTTGTAATTAAGTTATATATAATATTCCTTCATAACTTAAAGCTTACATTCATCATATTTGATATATTTTTTAAAGCCCCTACAACTACTCCCTTCCTTGTTTGGTTGCATGAAAAATAATGGAAAAGCTTTTTCATTCCTTTTCCATAAAGCACAAATGAGAGATGTTTGAATTCTGGGGAAAAAACCTTAAAAATACATAGGAAGGAGGTTATGGAAGAATTTTTCTTTCATTGTCTTAAAAATGAATCTGAAAAACAAGAACAGTCTTCCTAAAATATGAAAAAAATTATGTAGCAGACATCAAAAAAGAATTTTTCTGAAAAAAACAGTTATTGTAGATTTGTTTCCATCAAAAGATGCTGAATTCCTAATCAAGTTTATACAAATAATTCATTTCACTTTGAAAATTAATTTACCTATTTTTATTGGATTATAATAAAATTCTACTGAGGCTATATTGTAATATTATGATAACAAAAACATGACGGGGTGGATGAACACTTGTAGTTCCACGTCGATTGAAAAATAAAAAAATCTAAACTTTATAAGTATCATAGTCATCCTTTATTCTTAGAGACATCTTTTGGGATCTACTTTATAAGAGTAAAACCATACAAACCCATATAAAACGAATAATTTCTCATAAGTTATTGTGTTCGTATTAATAAGGATAAGTAATGACTTTTCAGGGAACTATAGGATACATTATTAATGTCATGTCACCGATGGAAATCTCAAGCTAGCATACAAGAAATTATTTGCTCTCAGAGACCTCCATATCATAAAATTGTCACGTCATTATCACAATGATCATATAAAGAAAACTGCAACAAAGCAATCGCACCAGTTCAGTGATACAAACCTACTTTTTGCACCTCTACTTTTTGTGCCACATGAGAAGAGCAGATTTATGAGTGATTATATTGGCAGACAAAAAGAGTAGTAATCTGCCCACAACTTGTCATTATTTATTAACATATGGATTTATGTTTTAGTTGGATTAAATTCATGATCAAGAGACCCTTCACATTGCCTTGAACTTTACAAGAGAAACAAAGCATTTATTTTTAACTGCTTTGGACATTGATGCAGGATGTGGCTGATATCAGAGTTCAATTAAATATTTTCACATATAACACTGCTATTTTTCTTATTTTTATTATGATTGCCTGAAACTATATCTTGGTTAATTTGTCACTAGCTCTTGTAAAAATATTATGCTTTGCATTTGCTCCATCACTTAGAGCTGTCCAAGCCAATTAGAGTATGTTGGGTTGAGTTGGTAGGGATTTAGAAAGGTCTATTCCTGGACTTCAATATATGACCTACCTTCCAATCACTGTCCAAAGGCAGATTCCCTAGCTGTAAGCTTATATGGGTGTGTGCATCCACTGCACTGAATGAGATAAAAAAAAGAAAACTCTTTATTAGTTGTGCCATCTACGGTTACATGATTATGAGATCATATAAGCATGTTTATAAATATATACATCCTTCAGCATTTGCATATGTGCTTACAGAAGCAGGCATTTGCATGAGCACTCTCTGCCCCGCAGGTATTCTGTCCAAAATATGAGCTTTTGAAAAATATATAAAGGCAAACTAAAAATCAAAATTCAATCATGCAGCTGGATGACACCTCTGTTCACTTAAAAGGACACATTAACAGACAACTGGAAGAGCATGACACTTCTACCATAATTTTGCTTGATTAAGTGGTAGAGATCAAAGACTCATACTGTCAACCTTCTGCAGTATGGTGGAGTGTCTAATTAATGGTCTTTCAACCTCACCAATTAGGGATTCCATGGCCATGTACCAATCACCAGCTGTAAAGGGTCTTTTGATTGGAGCCTGTGTTGAATGTCAGTGAGAAAGTTACTGGACCATCAGCTTGTGCCTTGCTTAACTTGCTCGTCAGAAACATGGATGGATGGATGCTTATATCATCAACAAGGGATAGAAAAAGAAAGTATAGTTGCCTCTTGAGGTGGAATATTGGAAGAGACCCTCAACATTGGCAAAAAAAAGTTTGTGGTGAAGCATCTCAAAGTGGGCTCCATGAGACCAAAATCTCATTATTCCTTGACAAAAGGAAGGAACTATCGAAGAGGGTTTCTCCTCCAGAAAGCATGCTGTTTTGGAGGATGAGGATCCTACAGAAGTCCACACTGCTTCCATATAACATCATCCTACATAGGTTTTATTGTTCACTGGAATAAGCGTAGTCTCGGGTGGAAATCAAATATAACTCTCTGCGAAAGCATTTGACTACTTCTAAATGATAGCCGCAGTCAAAAAAGAGAACGATAAGGTTCGGCTAGTTCTATTCCATGTTGAGAACACATGAATACCAGTCTTAAGGAATTTTCTTCTCAGCTGGACCTTATCAACTGAGTTCACCACAAAGTCTGCAACACCTAATCTGCAAAAGAATCAGTATTGATGTAAATATCAAAGCTGTGTCACAAAACTTGGTATTGATCTAGACCATTGACATTTACAAGATGCACTAATGAGCTAAGGAATGGACCTGCAGACACTGGAAAGGATGAAAAGTTGCCAAGGGTGGCAGGTGTGGTGTTAAAACTATATTTAGAACATGCAAATATAGATATGCATTCAAGTAATGGTAAACTAGGAGCTTAGAGACCCTGAGTTCCTCACCTTTTCTTCCCGACATGATGATGTTTGATATCTAGTCACCGAACGATCATCATTATACGCTTTGCACTGGACAATAGCAATTTATAGGATAATTGAACGGGGATGTAAGTTACAGAGCTTTTCTACATATCTTTTATTTTCATTTGAAGGAAAGATCCATTCAACATGCAACTTGTGACACAACATATGCCATCAATAATGATGAACAACAGCCAAACAAACAAAGGTCCATGTCTCCGGATAGAAGCCAAATCCCTCACACATCCAGTGTCACAAGAAGGAAAAGCATCTGTATGATAGACATGACCCAGGCGGTCAACTCCTCTTAATCATTCCTCCACGTACTCTTCCTCATCTGCTGTTGCATGTTGGTACTGCTGGTACTTGGCCAACAGATCATTGATATTGTTCTTTGCCTCAGTGAACTCCATCTCATCCATACCCAGTCCAATGTACCAGTATAAGAAATCCTTCCTCCTTCCTCCTGAACATGGCTGTGAACTGCTCACTAACCCTCCCAAACATCTCCTGGATGGAAGTCAACTTCCCAACAGAAGTAGAAGCCATCTTCACCCCCCTTCGGTCGAACGTAATGTCACAGACACTAGACTTGGACGTTGTTCGGTATCCACTCTTTGAAGTAGGAAGAGTTATTATTATGGACATTGAGCATCTGCTCATCAACTTCCTCTGTGCTCCTCTTCTCACAGAACATGGCTGAGGCAGTTAAATACCAACCGGTGCTGGGGTCAGCTGCACAAGTCATGTTCTTGGCATGCCACATTTGTTGGGTCAATTTAGGAATGGTGAGGGCTCAGTATTGCTGTGAGCCCCTGGAGGTCAGGGGTGCGGTGCAAACCCTACCATAAAGAAGTGGTTTACAGCAAGCTTCCAAAGACCAGAATTAAGCTGGCCAGTGAATCAAAGGCAGCATGTGACACCACTTATTGTAGCAGAGATAAGGTGTTTAAGATCACCAACTGAAATATATGACACAATGCTATAGGATCAATGAACAACATCAAAGCCACAATGCAAATTGGAAAAATAATTTTGAACCCAAGGAATGGAAACATTTTATTCAAGATTCAAGGAGCTAAATGGTAAAAAATGTCTTAACGCATGCATTTTGGATTTTTAAATAACAAAATTACATGTTCCGTTACAGAAAATGACTTGCATCCAAGACTAACAGAAAAAGGAAATAGATAAATGGATCGAGTGAAAAAGAGATAAGGGAGAAATCAACAACTGCATATTACTTTCGACACACAAAAACTTTATCAAACTTGTATGTTTGAAAGAGAGCATTACAAAATTTTAGCCAAAAGAAAATAATATCAGTGTCCATAATTTCTCCTTCTATAGAAATGGTCAGAAAAAATGCAAATCTTCAGCAGGCATGAAAGAATTTGAAGAAGCAAGTAGTACTCACACGTGGGGTTAGCAAGCTTGATATCATACAGTGCTTCATTGTCAAGTACCATACACTCATCAGCATTCTCAACAAGTTGATGCACAGAGAGGGTAGCATTGTGTGGCTCCACAACTGTATCAGACACCTATTTCCAAATTATGACTGATGTCTAACCAGAGACAGGCAGCTATGACAGGCTTATGACCATATAATGTACATTAACTTGATAAAAGATGTTGTATTACCAAATAACAGAAAGATGATGATAGAAAACATGAACAAAATAGGTTCCAAACCATTTTATCAGCACCAAATAACAACTGTAGTGAGATCAGCACCATCCGAATTGATGATTGGCCACTGGAAATGCAAAACTAAACAGCTGATACCAAGTAAAAATGCACCAAAACTGGTATCCTATAGAACAAAAGAATTTCTTTGTCAAATATACACACAACTGTTTCCTCTGCACTAGTTTTACATCAAAGGCTTGTGTTCCAGTTGCTATAGCATGAGATATTATTGGTCCCGTAGCTTATGCCCACAAGGTCAGGGGCAGACATATCTGTCATCCATCTTTTTGCTCCACCAGATTCTCCTAATATATTGTAAGCATAAGATGAATACCCAACCTCTGCTGAGCATGAGCTTGTGAACCGCATCCTTATCAACTTCTGTGTCCTAGATAGTACTACAAGGCTGGAAAATGTGGAGAAACTATTACCGACAAAAACATCTGCTCGTGAGCATACTTCGTAGTCGATTGCAGACTGTATAAGGTAAGGGTACTTCTTATATATGCCCCAGACTCCCAGCCTCTTTTTCTCTAAAGGAAGAAGGCCATCGTTCCATCCACTTAATATTGAATCATCCTCTAAAAGGGTGTCAGCAACTGCAAGATAAACCACAACAGGCCGCTGTATGCTGGTGATTTGGGATACTCTTTCCATTATCTCCTCTTTGCTGCTGCAGATTTGTTCGATTCTCAGTTTCTGCTCCAATTTCTTACAGTGGATCATCCAGTCTTTCTCTATCCTCATGTGAACAGCTACATAAGGCACATGCTGGCCAAGTGAGCTATCTGCACTTTCTTCATTCTGAGAAGCATCGATTTTATATCTGACCTTGCTACCTACCTCTCTGATCTTTGAGATGACCTTAGCCACCTCAGTTTCTATCTCGTTGACCACCACAAGACACTGGAAGATCTTTGCATAATCCTTAACTGGCCAATGGTCATGCCAAAGGAAGGGATTCTTTCCCCCAATGCGAATAACTTCAGAATTGTCGACTGACTCCTCTCTGCATTGTTTTAACTGATCAAGATCTCTTTCTTTTGTCCACTTCCTACCACTTCCCTTCTGGATCTCGAATGGCATGCTATGATTCAAAAGATCAGAATACCGTCCCAACCGGACAAATCCATCACAGAGACAATTGAACTTATCAAATTGATATATCTTATCGAATGCCATAGGTTTCAGCAACTCGACTTCTTTGTAGAATAGGGATGCGCTCAAGCTAGGCATCAGAAGAGTTCTGTTCAGAAATCTCGCAGTCAAACATGCCCTGGCCAAAGCTATTTTCTGATTGTTCAATCCCCAAATAATCTGTGGAACCTCAAGGAACTTGTCTCTCCGAACAGCATGCTGCAAGTTAGAAGCTGCAGACATGGCAATCCAATTGGAGGTCCTCCATGGAAGCCAATTGGATCCAGTGAATGGATAAATGACAGTTGTGAACACAAGAACTAATATTACCAGGATGAAGCATCTAAAAACCATACACTTCATGTAGCGACTGCCCAGCTTAAGTAATTCAGTGTTTGCAAAACTCATTGTTAATTTGCTCGACTCCTTTCTTATGCTAAGAACCACTATGCTCCTGACATTCTTGCTGCATCACCTCAAATGCAGGGATAAGCTGTCTAAAATTTCCTTCATAGTCCTGTCTCACTAAGAATTATATCAGAAGAAATTCAAGAACACTAAATGCATTAAGATCAACCCCTTGAGATCAGACCCTAGCAAATCTTTCATAATCCCCTTGTAAGTCAACTCATGAAACCTGCCAAATGTCAAATACCCAGAAACCCTTAGCCCTCACCAAATGGACCAAAGATGCACCAAGGTTCAAGTTTCTATGGTGCCATACATCTGAATCCCAATCCTTGGAAATGGAATCCTTCAACGATCTTGTGGTGTTCTGCAAGTCTCAAGCACAAAACTTTTAGAAACTGCACATTCTTATATTCTTATTGTGAAAATAGATTTTAAAAAAATGAACAAAGCTTCAACGGTCTGTTTGTGTTCTGCAAGTCCCAAGCCCAAGAACAGAACTTTCAGAATCTGACATTCTTGTATTCTTGTTGAAAACAAGAATACAAATCAATATTTCTAACTCTGAACTAAAAATAAAAACCAAGTTCCACTCTTATCTGTTTTCAAATCAATAAGATTCATGAAAACACCATACTAAGGTCAAACAACTGATCTCCTTGCAGAGCAAAAGCAATATTTCTAATCGAACCCTACATAATAATCTGCAAATTGCTGAGAAATTACAGCAGTTGACAATAATCTTAGGCATGCAAAACCTCTTGTCAGTATGATCTCTTCAAAATGAAATAATCCCACTGGGAAAACTCCCATCTCTCACAACTTCCTAAGAGAAGGTAAATCCATTTTTAGCAAAAGAGACTGAACAAAAACCTTCAGATACACAAAACAAAACCGCTCTCCCCGTAGAATTCATCGATCCACAACACAATTCGAGGAGATCTTGGTAACACTCAATGAAAGTGGAAGACCTCCCATCAATTAGAAGAACGGCCGAATAGAAATTGCATACCAACAAGGGCAAAAAGGCAGAATTTGCCGTTCCAAAGAACCAATTTCCTGCAATTACACAAACAAAAAGAAAAGGCAGAAAGTATCCACACAGAAAAAAAAGAAAAAGAAAAAGCGATAATCAGAGACAGAATCCTTCATGGGGAAAAAAAAAGGAACGACTTTTGTATAAAAAAAAGTTCTTCGGAATATCACATCTCAGTACAGAGGGAAAAATTCCGATCCTCGAGTCCAAGAAAATAGTCAGAAAAGAAAAACCTAGGCGACCCTGAAAAAAAGGCATCTCAACATGGTAGAGGAACAGAAAGACATCATGAAAGAATAAATGAATCAATTATATGAAGAATTGCATCATCAAGAACATACCCTGACACAACCCCTTTAATGCAGAAAAACCAGATCAACCCACAGGGCAGAAGGGTGGGGCAATCTCTCCCTCACACACAAGTGGAAACAACAATTAATAGGGCTTCAGCCTTGGCCTCACGACCAGCACCAAAACCAAAGTACACGATATATGGAGGGCTAATGCAAATAAATTCTCTCTCTCTCTCTCTCTCTCTCTCTCTCTCTGGGGGGTCTGCAGTGGCCCCCTTTCTGCTCTAAAATGAACGAACGCTCTTTCTCTCTCTCTCTATACATATTATATATGGAAAAGGCACATAAGGAACCGGAACAGTTGGCATCTGGGCAGGCCTGTTCTGAGGCTGCTATAAATGCCTGTCTTTACCCATTCTTCATCATTGTGGTGGTAATCTTTGGAATTTAGTCACAGCCATGTTGGTCAGGCGTTGGTAAAAGCTCCCTAATTCTTCTCTGTCTCTTTGACCAAGTAGCGGAGACCGGAAGCTCGATGACAACTCAGTACCGCAGCATGTGCGTTTTGTAGACTCCGATCATCCTTGTGTGAGCGCGCAGTGGTGACCTCTAATAAGCTAAATAGAAAGAAAGACATCACATAAATAAAAATTAAATATTTTGTTAAATAGAAAGAGACCAGATATAAGATTTAAATTGATAGCCTATTCTGTCTGATACCAGACAAATTCCAAAAATATAAGTTGGTAGATAGATACATACCTAATCTATGTTCAGGAGTTGTTTTTCACCGAACAGGTATCTTTCTCATGTATCTTTTGGCAATGTTCACCAAAGACAGTCCACGAAGATTGTGCAGAATCTTTTATGACAGGTATACGATTACAGCTTCAGTCACAGGATCCCTGTGAGCATTACACAGTAGCTGTCTGACACAATAAGCATGCATCATTCGTCGAACAATGCACCGCATGCGGCCGCCTACCTCCGCACCTTGAACCTAACTCCCCATGGAAGAGGGGATGCATCATCTTCATACTGCAGTATTGACGTGTGTTCGTTCCTCTTTGAACGATTACAGCCCACCGTCCATGATATCAAGTATTTGCTCGACCGAGCAGTCAACTAAGATGTGCAATTAATATTAAATGTAATATAATTCAAACACACCATTATCTCTCATGAGTGACGTATTAATTACTGAGAGATATGATCAATAATTAAAATTAATAAATATTGAATTAAATGAGCAAGAATTCAAAGTGTTTAAGCTATTAAGGAAATACTCCATATACAGTAAGTTCTAACAAATAAAGAACCTTAAAAAATCTCCATCATAATATTGTTTTGTCCCAAAACGTCCACCAAACTATACATATAGTATGTTATCCACCAACTATATTTAAAATACTTCAATTTTCTTTTTATTACTTGACTATCTAGTAAAAAAGGAACATCGATTATTAATTATTATTATTATTATTATTATTATTGCCTTAGTTATTTCAAACATTCATTTATTATCTCTTTGAACTAAAATAAATCATTTGTACATGTCTTAAATTGTTTCTTACACCATTTATCTCTAAAAAATAATTAATTCTTTTTATACATCACTTGTCACTAGGAAAAACCTACCTTTATAAGTTATATCATCATTTAGTATGTTAAAAATAAAATAATATAGAAAATTAGGAATTTAGTCCATGACTATTATTTATCCCCTGAAATTTAAGTTTAGCAATCAACCCTAAAAACTAATATAGATAGAAATCAATGCACTGATAGAGACATTAAAACTCTAAATTAGATTATTATATTTGTTGGTGAAATATTATGACAATAATATTAAAATTATATATATTAATTTTATAAAAAATATAATTTGATTTTAACTTGAGTATAACTTGAACGTAAGAAGTCACATCCGATCTAACTTGATCCGAAAGGGTTCCAATCCGAATCGACTTACTCGGATTGAGAAATCTCCATTCGATCGAATCCACTGATCGATGAGACTTAAAATAACTCGGATATTATCGATATTTTCAGGAAAAAAAAAGCCACCGGTAAAAATTAAATATAGCCCGCTATTGAATAAAAACCACCATTAGCGCCTTTTTTCGGTAAATTGCCCCGAATAAATCTATTTGGCGTCCGATCAGCGGATCTCAAGTCTTGACACATCTCAGCCCTCCGATGAGCACGTATATTTTCGTTAAGCTTACCACGATACGGCGATCGGAGCAACCCTACTATAAAATAGGGCCCCAGATCTTGAGATCCTTTGTTCCCCCTGTTCTCCCGCTCCGTCGGCGATCCGAAACCTAACCCTGAGACGCGATCCAGCGAGCTGCGGCGGCGGAGAAGATGAGGGAGATTCTCCACATTCAGGGCGGCCAGTGTGGGAACCAGATTGGGGCCAAGTTCTGGGAGGTCATATGCGACGAACATGGTATCGACGGCACGGGTAAGTATTCCGGTGACTCTGGCCTCCAGCTCGAGCGGATCAACGTCTATTACAACGAAGCCAGCGGCGGTCGCTACGTCCCCCGCGCCGTGCTCATGGATCTGGAACCTGGCACCATGGATTCCATCAGATCCGGACCCGTCGGCCAGATCTTCAGGCCTGACAACTTCGTCTTTGGCCAGTCTGGCGCTGGGAACAACTGGGCCAAGGGGCATTACACGGAAGGCGCCGAGCTCATCGACTCGGTCCTCGACGTTGTCAGGAAGGAAGCCGAGAACTGTGACTGCTTGCAGGGTATGGTTTTCTCCTTCGAAATATCGTAGTGCTTTGTGATCTTCCACGACCTGAGAATACATTACTGCTTTGAATGTAACTGATGCAGAATGTCCGTTAATGTGTTGAACCATCTTCTATTCTTTAGATCTTTAATGGACATAGACTGATCTCCTTTTTTCAGTCATTTGACTTGTACTTCATTAACGTTTCCTGTTTAAGTAGCGTGATTATCTCAGCCCCACCTTTTTATTTTTTTTATTAATCTAGAGGTTTTCGATGTGTTAAATATGAATGTACTGTGCAAATATTTTTGCTTTTTTATATATCGTGTAATTTTGGAATTTATAAATAAATGAAATTTTACTAAATAACTAATAGTTATTTGTTAGTCCTTGCATTTTTTCACATTGAGTTATACTAACAGATATCTACTTCATTGTTCAGTGGTGTGTGTCCATTTAGTTTCCAGCTCGAATTCTCTTAGATTTGTGGGCTTTAAAACATTCATATATGATCATCTATATATGTTGTTGCATGATAATATGAAATTATAATACTTACACAGATTTGTATGTCTAGTATGTTTAATTTTATTGATTGTATATATTTTACACAAATGTCATGTAAAATATTACAATGCAACAACATGGATATCCCAGCGTGGATGTTTGAAAACACAATAATACTGGAGGCAGATCAGGAGTAAGCACATGATGGAATGAGAAACATGTTTGGACTTTTATTCATATAAGTAAAATACAAAATGCAGATAGTTGTTTGCTGAAAAATGAAAATCTTACAAATATTGTCGCAAACAGGTCTTAAAGATGCAAATTGTTAACACAATATAATAATATTCAGAGTAATATGGGTTATAAACTTTCATGGTTTTGGACATGTTGTGAGAATAATTAACTATTGTGCATTCTTCTAGTACTCGATGGTATGTTTTACAGTAGCCAGTTATTTATGTCTCATAACCAATCACAGGTTAAAGCTTTCAGATTTTCAAGTACTTCAATATGTATTGCAGGTTCTTCTGTTATCATGTGGGCAAGAAACTTATGGCATGGTTTTATACTTTTTATGTGTCTTGTTCCTCCAAAGAAATAAGAACAGTGTTCAGGTTGATATATAAAATGGTCTTTCCATTCTATGAGTAGGCTGTAGAATCTCTTGATTGATTACGAATACATTTCCCTGATGATTCTTTCATTTAAAAGGATTAGAAATTGAAACGACAATCATAATCAGCTGATACATGTAGTACATCAAGCTGGCATTTGTTTTTTGGGGCCTGTTCTTGTATGGAGTTTGTTGATGTTACCTTCTGGCCAAATTTCATCGGTGGGAACTGGGGTTCTGTGATCTTGGCCAATGCAAGTTCATAACCAATCCAGAGAAGTAGTCTGCGAGATAACCATTAATCTCTTCATTTCTTGGTTGAGCCCATTTGTTTCTTGTTGGACTTTTGAATCTTTTCAACTAAAGGTAGTTTGTCACATAAACGACTGTAGGTTCCAGGTAACATGTGGAAATGCTGATATTTATTCTATGGGAAAAACAATTTTACTGGGAACACCTGACCATTTTCCAAGTATGTTTGTCTCAGAAAGATTGCAGCTCAATTACAATTTATGTTGCCATTTTGTGATAGGGAACATACACCCTTCGGTGTGCAGTTCATACTGTTAATCCGTATGTTCATAGTAGTCCATTTCACCAGGAACTTGGTGGGTAAATTAGACTGTCTAGTTAGCAATACAGAGGTGATTGCTAGTTGTGATGTCGTGACCATGGTCTTTTTATATGTTATTTTGTTGATTTCAGCTGTAGAAGAATACTTTGGTGTCAGCATTTTCAACAAAATCTGGTCCTTGTTTACATGCTTTGGAATGTTTTTGCCATCTGTTATTCTTATTTTGCCTTTTCTTCTTAATCTTTAGCTTCCTTGTTGTTCTGCAGGCTTCCAAGTGTGCCACTCTTTGGGAGGAGGAACTGGGTCTGGCATGGGCACCCTTCTTATCTCTAAGATCAGGGAAGAATACCCCGATCGAATGATGCTCACCTTCTCTGTTTTCCCATCGCCAAAGGTATCTGATACAGTTGTGGAGCCATACAATGCTACCCTCTCGGTTCATCAGCTTGTTGAGAACGCTGATGAGTGTATGGTCCTTGACAATGAAGCCCTGTATGATATCTGCTTTCGCACCCTGAAGCTTGCTAACCCCACTTGTGAGTACTACTTTCTTAATTCAAATTCTTTCATGACCATTTCTATATTTGTAGATATTATGGATACTCTGTTATTCTTATCTTTTGGCTAAAATTTAATTATGGAATGCTTTCTTTCAAACCTCCAAGTTTGATAAAGCTTTTGTGTGCCAAAAGTAATATATAGTTGTTGATTTGTTTGATCCGTTTCTTTATTTCCTTTTTCTGTTAGTCCTGGGTGCAAGTCCTTTTCTGCACTAGAATATGTAATTTTTTCATATAAAAATCCAAAATGCATACATTAAGAGATTTTTTACCATTTAGCTCCTTGAATCTTGAATAAATGTTTCCATTCCTTGAGTTCAAAATGTTCTTCCAATTTGCAATGTGGCTTTGATGTTGCTCATTGATCCTAATACATTATCTTTCAGTTGGCGATCTTAATCACCTTATCTCTGCTACAATGAGTGGTGTCACATGCTGCCTTCGATTCCCTGGCCAGCTTAATTCTGATCTCCGGAAGCTTGCTGTAAACCTCATCCCTTTCCCCCGGCTCCACTTCTTTATGGTAGGGTTTGCACCATTGACCTCCAGGGGCTCACAGCAATACCGGGCACTCACTGTACCTGAATTGACCCAACAAATGTGGGATGCCAAGAACATGATGTGTGCAGCTGACCCTCGCCATGGCCGGTATTTAACTGCCTCAGCCATGTTCCGTGGGAAGATGAGCACAAAGGAAGTTGATGAGCAGATGCTCAATGTCCAGAATAAGAACTCTTCCTACTTTGTGGAGTGGATACCGAACAATGTCAAGTCCAGCGTTTGTGACATTCCACCAAGGGGGGTGAAGATGGCTTCCACTTTCATCGGGAACTCAACTTCCATCCAGGAGATGTTCAGGAGGGTTAGTGAGCAGTTCACCGCCATGTTCAGGAGGAAGGCTTTCTTACACTGGTACACAGGAGAGGGTATGGACGAGATGGAGTTCACTGAGGCAGAGAGCAACATGAATGATCTGGTGGCCGAGTACCAGCAGTACCAAGATGCAACAGCAGATGAAGAAGAGTACGAGGAAGAATACGAGGAAGAGGAGTTGCAAGACTGAGTCATTTCTATCTTGACAAATTCTTTTTCTTAAAATCACTGGGTTTGTGAGCGATTTCGCGTCTATCTGGAGACATGAACCTATGTTTATTCGTCTTTATTAATGGCTTATGTTGTGTCACCAGTTGCATGTTAATGAATCTGCCTTTCTTTTGTCAAAAAAGCTCTGCAAAAAAAAAGCTGTAAGTTTACATCTTTTCCAATTATCCTAGAAATTATTGTTGTCCATTGTGAAGTGTGATGATGATTGTTCAGTAATTCAGATACCAAACATCATCGTGTAGTTAAGAAAGGTGAGGAACTCAGGAGCCTCGAGCTGCATGTTTATCATCGCAAGTTGCAAATCCATATGACGCAAAAAGCCTTGCATGCTCTAAAGATGCTTTAACGCCGCATCTGCTACCCACTGCAGCTCTGAATCTTTCAGCATCGCAAAGGTTTGTCACAACTTTGATATTTACATTAATCATGATTCATTTGCAGATTTAGTGTTGCTGAACTCAATTGTCAATGAGCTCCGGCGAAAATTTGTTGAGATTGGTATTTATATGTTCTCAACATGGAAGAGAACTAACAGAATATTATCACTCTCTTCTTCTGCTACTGCTATCATTTAGGAGTAGGCAAGTTCCACCAAATGTTATATTGGACAATTAAAATTTTAGATTGAGTTTTTGATGATATTATTATTAATTTTGATTTAAGTTAATTGAAATGATATTAGAATCATAAAAATGAGGATTTGAGTATCAAAGTAATAGATATTCTATTAAGAAAAATAGTATACAAGATGTTTATAAATATTACTTTCTTTGTTTCTTAGGCTTTTATTTACCCTATTATTTTCAATTAATTATTTAAATATTTAATAAAGTAATAATATTTTATTATTAGATGTGTTACCATAACGATATCTCATCGAATTTGATTCTTCAGAACACATCACGTTCTCAACCGAGTAACACCCTTTTCCTAGACCCTTTGAAACATCTGTATTCGCGAGCGCAGCCTCGACTTCCTTAGCGGAGGGGAACGGTGACGGCTGGTAAAGGGTAGGCCCCGAAGATTAAAGATAATTAATTATAAATACTTAGAATTACAAACAAAAGCCGTCTTAGCTCAGCCGGTAGAGCGCGTGGCTTTTAACCACGTGGTCGTGGGTTCGATTCCCACAGACGGCGGTTTTTACTTTTCGATTAAAAGACAATAATTTAATAATTTTTTTATGTCATAATTTCGATGAATTTTTTTTGGTGATAGTAATAATAATAACGATAAATATGATAATATATAATAATGATGATAAAATATAATAATTATCATAATAATAAATTATATCGATTAATTGTATATTAATATTTATAGGAATATGAGAAGCGTTTGTTTTAACTAAACGAAAATAATTTAATTAATATTTATTTTTTGTGACAGAAATAATAATAATGATAAATCTGATCATATACAATAATGATGATAATAGATGATGATGATGATATAAAGTTAACTCGTTACCACCACAACATGCAAATGCAATCTTTTAATATGAAATCTTTTTGCAGAACGCAAAAAGATTGTTGAAGCTTTATTCCATTTTATCTATTTTCACAATAAAAATACAAGAATATGTGGTTTCAAAGAGTTTTGTGCTTGAGACTTGCAGAATACGGCAAGATTGTCGAAGGATCATTCCAGGGATCAGTTCAGATGTATGGCACCATAGAAACTTGAACCCTGTTGCAGCTTGGTCCATTTGGCAACCGCTAAGGGTTTCTGAATATTAGATATTTGGCAGGTTTCATGAATTGACTTATGAGGGGATAATGAAAGATTTACTAAGGTCTGACTGCAAGGGGTTGATCTTAAATTTGTTCATTGTTCTCACGTTGCTTCTGATATAATTCCTAGTTAGATAGGACTTTGAAGGAAATTTTAAACAGCTTATCCCTGCATTTGAGGTAATGCAGTAAGAATGTCAGGAGCATAGTGTTTCTTAGCATAAGAATGGAGTCAAGCAAATTAACAATGAGTTCTGCAAACACTGAATTACTTAAGCCTATGGTAGCTGCCTGCCTGTCTTTGATTAGTCACCGGTCATTGTTGGAAACAAGCATGAAGTTGGCCGCCCATTTTATCATTCAATTGGTTGGTCATGTGTTTTATTTTAATATTTTTAAATTCAAAGACTACATGTGCTTATGTTGAGCTTTCTCTGACTTATTTCGAAGGCCGCTCATGTCGAGCCTATTGGTGATGATGAGTTCATTATTTTCTGCATTTCAACATGTAGTTGTAGTGACACAAATGATTCTCCTCAGAATTTCTTGTTGCAAGGTGTTGTGATCAAGACAAAGATAGTCATCCCCTTTTTCTTTTTAGAAAAAAAATATTTTTTTAGGGGAGAAGAAGTTCATTTCTTTTGTTTGTTTCAAGAGATGAGTAATATGTGGAAGATTTTTTTTTTTTCTCATTCGATTAGTAATATGTGGAAGATTTTTTTTTTTTCTCATTCGATTAGTAATATAATCAGTCTCTTCTCTCTTTCTTGTGAAGGTTGATAGCTTATTTTGTCCAAAGAGTGTGCTTTTCTTTCTTCTCTATCTAATAAGAATTATTGACAATTTGTTCAGGTGAGTAGAAAAAATAGCTGTCTTCAGCAAAATTTGCAAGTTTCTGCTTATTAGTTTTGAGACTTCAACCCTTACTGATTTCATTATCATGTGAACTCTCAGGGGCCAATATGATCGAGGATCAAGTACATGAATCGGCTCTTTTCCATCGAGAAGAAAGCGAAAAAATGATGGCCATCCCTTGAGGGTTTTATTTTCGACTCTCTTTTCTGCTAAGTTTGTTGATCATAAGTGGTAAATTAGTCTTTTGCCTCTTTAGAATAGAAACACCAGGAGAGAATGACACAAAATGTTTAAACAACTTTAGCATGAGTACTTTAATAGTTTATCTCCACTTTTATTATTTGTATCACAATCATTCATAATCTTGCTTATGCAACATCTTATTATTTCTTTACGACTGTATGAAGTTCATCACAAACATAGTTCATCATATCATAAGAAATAATATGAAATGATTGATATGTACTGATTTAGGCGTGAATTGGTATGTAAATCTCTCTGATATTGTGATATTGGTATGTAAATCTCTCTAATCGGTCCAATTCACATTAAAAAAAAGGAAATCCTAAAATATGATTAGATTGTGATATTGCCTCGATTAGGGCTTGGAACATATTTTGCACTTGTTTCTCGTGATATTGTCATGGTGTCATTCTCCTTAGTACAGTCTCTCCTCTTATTATTCTTTCTTTTTTTTTCTCCACCATCTTCTCTTTTTTGTCCAATCTCTTCTTTCTTTCTGTCTCATCTGTTTCTTTCTTTTCTTTATCTTCCTCATTTTTCTTGTCTCTTCTCTTCCATTGCTTTCTCTTCTTTCTTTTTCTTCCTTCTCATCCACCCCGACCTATTCTTCCTTCTTAGTTCTCCTCCTCTTCCTTCACCACCTCTCTTTCTTCCTTCCTCCATTACTTTTTCTTTCTTTGTTTTCTTCTTTAATTGTTACCCTACTTCATTCCTCTTCTTTTTCTTTTTCTTTATTTTTGAAACATTGGTATATATATATATATATATATAATCTTTGTTCCTCAAAAGTATTGCACCCCTTCTAAGGACAAATTAATTTCTATTGACAAGACAGATTGTGATATATTCGTGCTAAATATTTGGTTTATATTAGAGAAGAGTTCAGAAGCAACGTCACAACCACTTTCAAAATCTCTGCCATGAGAATCAAATGAATTGAAGACCTCATCTCGTGCAACTAAAGCAAAGTTTGCTCATCATTATTCAATCTATTGACCATCATCAAGTAAATTTAAAAGAGTAAATATGAAAATAACTGATTTTGATATATATATATATATCAAAATATATAATTTTATTATATTATTATACATCATCATCATCATCATTATTATTATTATAATCGTTACAATTACTATGATCATGAAAAATGATTTTAATTATTCCGTAAAAAGATCGCCGTCTGTGGGAATCGAACCCACGACCACGTGGTTAAAAGCCACGCGCTCTACCGGCTGAGCTAAGACGGCTTGGAGGAACCTTGAATTTTATCAAATTTGTAGTATAATACATATAATCTTAGATTTAGACTAGAAAGATTTGGTTTGTGCGCGGAGGAAGCGTTCTTGAAAAAGGAATCGCCGGGCGTCAGCGTTCCCCTCCGCGAAGGATGTCAAGGTTGCACTCGCGACTGTTCTCGGCGACTTCTCTTTTTGGGTCAAAGATCGGATCTTCTCGAGGAGATTGGAAGAAGGAAACGAGTTTGCGACATGACATTGGTTGCTTCTCGCAGGCTATGTTTCGGTGAACAAGTAGAAGAAGAAAACGAATCTGCGCTATGGTTTTGTTTCCCGATTCAAGTTATTCCTATGGCATCATTTCCATTCATTGTGCGTATCATTCGGAGCTCCTGTTCTTGTTGTCGTCGGTAAGTTACTCACCAACACTAATTGCCTTATGGTTGTCTCTGCTATTTCACTTTAGTTCATCATCATCATCAATCTTCCTGCCATACTCTTTTGAGTCATAGTTGAATGAATTGGCTGCTCAGAGTCGAAGTCATTTTTTTTATTACACTTGTCATCATCAATCTTTCCAGAGTGCTACCAATGACTGTCTTCACGCGCACACACACATCTATCGATAAATCGCGAAAGATGAGATTTTCCAAATGGGATTATTGTCTTTTGAGTGGACTTCCATCGAGTCACTCTCATATACGTACAAATTAATGTCCCGTTAATTGATATAAATTATTATTATTATTATTATCATCATCATCATCATCATCATTATTGTATATGATCAGATTTATCATTATTATTATTTCTGTCACAAAAAATAAATATTAATTAAATTATTTTCGTTAAGTTAAAACAAACGCTTCTCATATGCCTATAAATATTAATGTACAATTAATCGATATAATTTATTATTTTGATAATTATTATATTTTATCATCATTACTATATATTATCAGATTTATCGTTATTATTATTACTGTCACACAAAAAAAATCATGGAAATTATGACATAAAATTATTTTCTTTTAATTGAAAAGTGAAAACCGCCGTCTGTGGGAATCGAACCCACGACCACGTGGTTAAAAGCCACGCGCTCTACCAGCTGAGCTAAGACGGCTATTGTTGGTAATTCTAAGTAGTTTTTTTAATTATCTTTAATCCTCGGGGCCTACCCTTTCGCAGCCGTCACCCTTCGCCTCCGCTAAGGAACTCGAGGCTGCGCTCGCGACTGTTCTCGGCTCCTCTTTTTGGGCAAAAATCGAATCTTTTCATGGAGAATGGACGAAAGAGAGGAGTTTGCCAGAAGACATTGGTTGTTCGAAGCAGACTATGTTTTGGAAGAAGAACGAAATTGCTGCTAGGTTTGCTCTCTACGTCTCTCTCGATGTGCGCTACGGTTTTGTCGCCTGATTCAAGTTATTCCTATGGCATCAGTTCCATTCATGCTGCGTCTCTTTTGGAGCTCCTGTTCTTGTTGTTACACACCAACACTTATTCCCTAATGGTTGCCTCTGCTGTTTAGCTCCTTCATGGTAGTTGATTCTCTGAATTCATGTCTTCCTGCAATCTCCAGGTCATAGTCGAATGGAATGGCAGATACTAGACAAGACTCAGAGGGGAAGTCATAGTATTTAATCTATCATATATCCTAGACAAGACTCCGATGGGAAGTAGTGTTTACTCTGTCATCCAAATTGTTTCCCTTGCCTTGAAAGAGGCTGAGGGAAGCTGGTTCCATTTGTCAGGGTACTGAACTTGTTTCTTTTTTCTCAACTTATCATCACCGTTCTCTTCCAAGTACTATGCTCAATATGTATGCAATCCAAATGTATCGATTCTCAAGGTAGCGTGTCGGGGCAAGCCTTGGCACAATGGTAAGATTCTCCTTCTCGACTTAATGATCAGAGTTTTGAGTCACGGAAATAACCTCTCTTTCCAGACCTCCTTCTATGATGCGCTTCGGCCGCCCTTTAACAATTTAGGTAGCACATCTTTTACTTTGTATGACCTCGTATCTATTATTAGATAACGACAGAAGAGACATTTGGTGTCTCCTTCTTGATATAGTAGATACTTCTCTCATTTCCTGAGTCCGGTAAATTCAATTCCATGCTATAATAAAACTATCTTGATTATCCTCTCTCCATTTTCCTCTTATCAATTGTTGCATTTTAATATGGTTTTTGATGGAAGTGTATCAGTTTCAGTCCAGGTACGCTGACATAGTTCAAGTTTCATGGAAGAATTAGGAGGATCAAGCTGAGTGTTGTTTCAGGTTATTGTGCTTGGATTCAATCTCATATGATTTGAGCTATGCATGTTTAGATTAACTTATGTAGTAATTTTTGTATGTCTAATGGCTATAATACACCAATATACTCGTGCACACAAATGGTTGTTTTGTGGGTTTGATGTTGCATAAGATGACTTGGAGATATGGTACATTATAAGTTCTGGTATTTATAAGATAAATTGTTCTAAAGTATCTCTAATGATTGCACATGAATGAAATTTTATTATTAAAGAACATGATTGTTATGTTCCATGTCAACCAAATTGTGGAAGTTCTGTGTAAAGAGTTAGTATGCATACAACAATTTGGCTAGTGAATACAATAAGGCCCAAAATTGTCCTGGAACTTGAAAAACTGTTGGACAGAGTATGATTCTGGTAAAAAAAGAAAAAAAAGAAAAATCAAACCCTTTGGTATTAATTTAAAGTTCGAAGACTTGTGAATCTTATGATGTGTGATCGAACATTGTTCATATAACATAAAAATGCTGAATCTCGGAAATTTGATACGAAAACAAGTAGATGACACTGCTCATGTTACACAAAATTAGTATGATGTGATAATTTTCATTAATTACTTGTTCTGGATACGCCTGGTTGATTAGATCTTGACAAAATGAACTATCATAGGTAACAATGATTGTTTGAAGCCGGTAGCCATCTTGTGAAATACAAAATCCATATATAAAAAATTCAACCATTTATACTTTAATATGCCCAAATATATTAACTAAATACAAGATTGATCAATTTATATGATTGATATATTGATCATAATTTAAGATGTTCGACTGCTTAAGTAAAAGATGATTTCATTTCATATTAAATGTGAATCTACCTAAGCATCTCAGCATATAAAAGGATAGCTTAGTACATGAGGCTCTTGCTAATGCAAGGTCTAGAGAGTTAAATGTATGCAATCTTGTCTTGCAAATGAAGAGGTTGTTTCCCTTATCAAAATTTGATCAGCCAGTTTGAAAATAATACAAAAATTATTATGAGACTAAAACTTGCCTCTTTATATATTTATTCATCGGTTGTAAATAATTGTATTGCACATAGCTTGTGTCAAATAGTCTTTTGATGAAGCTGTTTCTTATTTGTTTCCTCCCTAATCCTACAGAGATTATGCTCAATTTTATAGCAGAACTTGTTGAATAATATCACAAGTAGCTGTATGCTAGATGCCATTGCAACTGTAGCTTTATATGAATGCAGTTGTACAAGCTTGTCAATCAAGTGTTGGTATCCTGTTCATCTATTCACGGCAGAAATAAATGAACTTCCCTGCTTGCTACAGCCACTAATCTAGTGTTTTCTAGAGGATGGTGCTTGATGTAGTTATAATACTAGTCTCTGTTCATAGTGATCTATCCTTATTCTGCCCGTGCTCAATGTCTTCATGGTTTGTTTGTGGAGGTAGTAGCGCGTCAAGTCACAGAGAAACTTAGACCTTTGAGATACGCAACCTCAATGCTTCAGAATTCTGATACCACCTTATTGTCTAGTCCATGGAGCTATGAAGCTTTCCACTGTATTGCTGGCTGAATCCACTTGTCATGGTTCCGCGAGGTGCTCGGGCTGTTTAAGTAAAAGAAACTCTCCATGGAACATCTAGCGGTAGGTTAATAGCCCTCACATTTGCTTTTATTTTTCATAGAAAAGAATAATCAGTATGCAATTTAATCCCTCTGCTGTGGTTAGACTAAAACCTCCCTATTTTTCCCAACTGTATAAAGATTGATCAACAGGTTGTTAGTATTTGACCTGAATCTCTGTGATCGACGGTTTCCACTCGAGTGGTGTGTGTGTGTCTGGCTTGTTCTGTTCACTTTTGCTCTTCAGATAATTTCAGCTGTTCATTTGATTATTTTGTTCAAACTTACGAATCAAAGGTAATATCTGAAAAAGTGACATTCGACCAATTGGGTATTTATTACCTGCAGTTGGCATCTAAACTTGTATTTCCTTTATATATTTTTGATTTTTTCCTAAAATTCATATATAGATGTTGAAGTCGTACTATGCTAACTTTGTTCCGAATCTTATTTTGCAGATTAGTCTTTGTTCAGAGGCAGTCATTCGTTGATAACTTTCGAGAACATTAGTTGATTCTGCACAAGGCATTAGTTGGAAGGAGTGCTCAAAGAATCTGATGCTTGTCTTATCAAGATGGCAGCGCGGCAGTTTGATTCCTGCAAATCAGAAAAGCTTTTTTTCTGGTCAGCTTTAGGCTGTCAATGAAATGGTAGAGATTGGTACCGCATCGAGGGATCAGATTCTCGCTCAGCCGAGCAAGAGGGATATGACTAGGAACAAAATGAAGCATGGACATGATGCAGGAATCTTGAAACCTAATGCAGAAAGCACCTCATAATCCCAATGTTGGTTGAATGCAGGATGTTGATTGTGTCCTTGCCAAAAAGGGATTTCATTGTGGTTCATGAATGATATTAGCGGGTGAAGGCATCATCAATAGTTTGGAGAACTTGTGGCGGCAGCAGAACATTCATGAAATGACTCTTGATTATTTTGTCCAGCAGCTGAAGTAGTTAAAAAAAATTCAGCAATTTAGAATAACAATTATGTAACATGAAAACTCAAAAGTGATGAGTTTTCATACAGTTTAATCTACAATCAGATTGTTCATAAATAAGAAAAGAAAATTCATGAGAAAACAAAAAAGGGAAGAGAGGTGGGTGTCTTTGTTGTTGCTTGATAGATGTGTAAAGAAGAAAATGGAAGAGAAAGATGTGTGAAGAAAAGGAAAAGAAAAGAAGAGAGAGAAAGTTGCATAGCTTTATTCGTTTCTTGCTTGTGATCACTAGATTCTTCAATGCCTGCCTTGAAGGTAGAGCAATCCTACTTAGTGATCCTAGTAATTTCATTAATTTACTTCGACATTTTCATCTCAATAATATATATATAATATATATATATATATATTATTGGTCTAATAATTATCTTATTTTTTTTAAAATTAATGGGTAATTGATGATCACACGAATAATATGTTAATCGATCTTTTAAAAAAAATAATATTATATATATTATAATTTATTTACATCGTATAAGATGAGGAAAAAAAATCAATGTAAAAAAGTGGACATTATATTTCTTGACCAAAATTTTTAAGTGATGGAAAACTCAGTAAAAGTCGTCTCCTTCCACCCTATTCTCATCCCTAAACACATTCAACTGAAAAGGTAGAAAAGTTAGGACCTCCTACGGCCCAAGATGTCCACAAACCTACCACTAGAGGATGCTGATCTTGATGGGAACAGGAACGGATGCTTTGCGTCGCTCGTCCACTCGATTCTACACACAAGGATCGACGAAGGACGGCTTCCGAAGCCCCCACATCAAATACCATTCGTGTTCTATATTCTTTCTCTTATCTATTTAAAGTCTTCCCCGACTCAGAAGCTCCTTCAATATTCACCAGCTCTCAATTCATCCCCTGTATCACCACAGCAGCTGCTGCTTCTTCTTCCTTTTCTTCTCTCTCTCTCTCTCTCAAATGTCCACGTCACCACACTACAAGGGAGTGAAGAATGATTCGACCATTAAGGTAATTCTTTTCACAGCAAAGTAATGCATGGTCCAGTCTCCGGGTGCAGTTAGTCCTGCATCAAGCAACAAGGAGACTCGATCGGAGTTCCAGTATGCACTTGGATGCTCTTCTCATGCATGCATGCATGCATCTTGTGTGTGATGTGATTGCTTTCTCGCTTATGACAGAAAGTTGGAGACAACGTGCAGATAGAACCCACCGCACTCGACGTCACCTGGGGCAACGATCCCCGCTACTGGTCCATCGACAAAAACGGGTAAGGTTTCTTTGATCGTTACAAAGAGAAGTCTTTGATCTTAGCATCATTGATGATGTTTTCCCAACCACTTCATGTTCTTCGTTTAATTTCCTACCCGTATTCTTGTTTCTTTTTCTTTCTGATAAAATAATTTGATTGGGTGACAAATGTTTTGGCTCGAATTTTTAGCATCTCATGATTACACTTTAAAACCGAACCCTATTCTACTTGTAATCCGTGAAGTTTCATCCCAAACCTACATAAATGAATAATGAATGAATGAATTGTTTTCGTGTGCAGCTGGAAAATGATGAAGCAGATAATCTTCTTAGCTTGTCGTCTAAAAACAAAAAATAAATTCTATTTGATGGACGACTCTATTTTGTTTATGACTTGTAAATGAACAAAATGAATCAATGCACTAAGGAATGATTTTTTTCTTTTAATATCGTTTCTCGTTGTTTGTTATTCTGTTTTATGTCCCATTAAATAAATGAATGAATGAATAATCTTAGAGGATTTATCTCGTTGCATCAAGTGTCCTAATAAATAAATGAATGAATGAATTATCTTGGAAAACTACAGAGGAGCTATCTCGTTGCACCAAGTGTCGTGGCTCGAGGTCAGCGGCGAATTCGACAAGACTGTACTCGACAAGGTGAATGTGAGGCTCGATACCTCAAACACCTATTCATTGACGTTTAAAGTGAGGATGAAGGCGGACGCCTTCGGGTGGAGTGGCTGCCCGGTGTACCTGATGGTCAAGGATGCCGACAGCAATAAGTTCAAGTGGAAGAAGGTTGACCTAAGCCGACTAACTGCCGGAACGGTCGTGAATATTCCAGATCCTTCAGACAAGCACTTCTTTAAGCCTCCCTCTGAGAAACTCACCTTCGGATTGTTTGAGATTTGGAGGGGAAGATGGAAGGGAGGACTCGAGATCTTACAAGTCATCATCGAAAAGGTCCAATAATCAACATATACACACACACACACACACACACTTCCATATGGTGTGAGCTTATGACTATTTCGTGTTCAGATTGTATAAGAATAAAAGTCTGATGTGGTGTAGCAACGAGGCTTCTCCGTGGTTTGGCATGTAATGTAGTACTTTATGTTTGCGTAACACGAGAATGACTAAATGAATAAACATGTTCTCTTCCGGTGAAGCCAAAAACCTCCTCTTCTATATCAAATGTGATGGAATACTTTTATGTGATGAGTGAAGATGGCAAGGAATCCGACTCGTACGACACCGTCGTTAGACGCTCATCACATAACGGACGAGGACTGGCCGGCTGCCGAGTGACACAATTCAAAGAGCTAATAGCGGCACCAACTCAAGTTAGGAGCTAAACTTTTGTTCACCATTTGATCTCAAAAACGACTCCAGAAATCCATGGAGAAAGGATTGCTATTCACCGAAAACTTTAGCGTCAGGAGAATCTCTACTGCAGTTTATGGAGTAAGAATGAAGCAAGGTATTGATCTTAAAGCAGCTGACTTTATTCCCTACTTCCGTGGTGCGTGCATGTGTGTGTGTGTTTGTGTTCCTACGACGAGATTTTTGCCGAAAGCAAAAGGGTGAGCACTTACGTGTGGGAAGAATCCCTTTCGGACGGAGATGGGGGGACCTGTCTCTTCGTGCCTCATGGCTTCCGAATAAACTTTTGCAGCTGGTGATGATAATGCTTGGAGATGCTTGGTTTATTTTTTCCTTCTTTTTTCTTTCTTTGTGATGAACATATGCAGCCCGGTGAAGAGGAACACTGTGCCTGTTTATCATCAAATACTGCTTCCAGCACTCCCTGCACGATGAGCAAAGAATTGGGGTCGATCCATCTAAAGGACTCGAGTCGAGGAATCGCCTTCTGCCCATTATACTTCCTTCCAACTTTGATCTGATCTCGGAGTACGATGGCAACTTTGCGGGAATGGGTTATGTCTTCAAGTCTATCTCAGGGAATATTATCACCGCCGGAGGCGATATCACGACACGGCAACCTCGCTTGAGGCTGAATGTTGGACCATTTGGGATCGACTCCAAAAAGCAATTGCTAAAGGCTATCGTAATCTTTTGATCAAGGATTGATTCCTTATGCCATGTCAACATAATTTCCTACCACTTGCTGGATGTAGAATTCTTATAAAGATGTCTTTCATCTTGCTAATCTTGTAAGGGTGGTTGGCTGGCTGGCTTCACATTTCCAGAAATAATGACTGGATACCTCGTAGCCTCGCTAACGCTGTTAGAACCACCCATGGATGGGAATTTTGTGGCTCTCATGCTTTCTTATTCAATGAATGCATAGTCAATTTTTTTTTTTCCTTTTTTAAGTACTACTTTGAGAACAATTGCTGTAGACTTTGGAGAAAGGAATAAAATTTATTTCAACAGCATTCGGACACATCCAGACTTGATTGAAGGAGCAGAATACTGTAATCTCTTTAGGTAATGGAGAGAATATTGATTGGAGGCCACCATGGTGACTTTCAGGTGCCAGAAAGAAGAAAATATAAGGATATGCATCACTATAGAAAGATAAATTGACAAGTGAGATGGTGACATATAATATATGAGGTGATAGCAACTTGATCAAAGCTTCATGTGAATCTCGAGGGACTTGATTGCCTCTGGAAGTATTGGAGAGATGATAATGCACATAGCTTTTCTATATGATAATGATTTTTATGCTACCGGGATGATGAGGTTATGCATACAGCCAAACAATTTCTACAATGTACATGATTTAGATCAATATGCACATAGCTTTTCTTTATGATAAGAAAGACATCTTGGTCACATAACTATTCACACTGTACATTGATGTCATATGATATCAGCTCAAGTTCACATGTGTATGACTATGAACGCCTGATCGCACTGACTGCTCTGACCTCAACATGTCGTCTGCCGTCGCTTTGAGAGTGCACAGCAAGAGCAGTCTGAGCCTTCTCCAGTAGTTGGACATTATCCCCGCAAGACAATGACAAAGAGCCCAGCATGGTTGGAAGTTCAGCTGGTCTTTTATTGTCGTTTGTCAGTTGATAATGATCTCCCATTCTTCCTTCAGATTGGTCACCTTCTTACTTTTTCTCGGCATGCCTCTCAATCTCAAATGCCGTGGGAAAAATTGCATAATTATTGAGAGGATTATAGGAAGGATCTGGCGCCCATCCTTCAGCCACTGCTCCAGTATTCTGAAACATGTTGGCGGCAAATTATTCCTCTATGTTTGGCAGGAACTCCAACTCTTGCAACTGCATCGAGTCCATCAGCCTGCAAGATAGCAGCATGCTTACAATCATATATTTTAACAAATAATCTTATCCTGTGGTTTATCATATAATAACAATAAATTCTGGCCCTGTTCTTTGGTTTCAGCATAGTGTTTCAATTTGCCACATTCTAGCTATCTGCTTGAGTTTTTCAAAATATGAAAATAAAATAAAAAATTCGTGTCGCAATGATACTCAAGAGTGTAGTGCTCAGATGGCATTCAAATTAAGAGCCGAATTAAAATATTTTCTGGAGCTTCAACTGAGAATTCTATAAAGTTCAAAGAAACTTGAGAAGACTTCAGAAACCAGAACCAAGCCAATCAATTTTATGTCCTTAAGCTATGTGAATCCCAACTAAAGCTACATTCATCCAATATCAGCAGCTTGGCCCAGTAATCATTCAGGATTAGCTCATATCACCTTAATTGTTAGAGCAACCTTAACAGTGGTGAAATCCCTTCCAATTGATGTTGACAGTATATTACTGTTGGCCCATATAAACCATCGATTACCAAATGTGCAGGCGATTTCTTCGAAACTAACCATACTGCTTTTACAATCAGGTTCCAAAAATTGGAGCAAGAGATGATTCTCCATAAACATATTGAATGCTTCTAACAACTTAACAGCCACTTCTCCCTTTATGCCATTGTCTGATGTTGCAAGGACAGCTTGTCAAGAAATAGTGTTATATGGATACAGGATGGAGAAGGGGATATGCATGCATTTCCAGGTGACCATTTAGGATAAGGGCAAAAACAAAATATGAGGGACATGATATATATATAATGATCTCCAAGTCCCTTAAGGTGCAATTTATCAATTCTCCACAAGGCAGTACAAAGAACATTGCCACTGATTTTCTATGTTCATCTTTTCTTACTAAATTGCTATTGTTTAAACACTGGTGTGACAAAGAACATTACAGTCATGCAATATGATTTTTTGCAATTACAAGTTTGCATACCGTAGCCGATTCAACAGGAAATGCTCCATCACCATCAATGCAAATGTACTTGGTCTGCAAATGGTAGAAAATGAGACTTCTGAATGGTTTATCATGATAGTTTGCTGCAGTAATAAAAATAAAACTAGTACGGAACTACAGTCGCATAAATAGCAAACAATACTAATGTGTTTAGAATAAGTATAGAAAAGAACAATCACATGGACATGATAATGAGTGCACAGAACATACATATAAATGTGGTGAATAGATAGATATAACATGCTCAATGAATAGTATAATACTAATGTGTTTAGAAAAGTAGAGAAAAGAACAATCACATGGACATGATAGTGAGTCCACAGAACAGACATATAAATGTGGTGAATAGATAGATATAACATGCTCAATGAATAGTACAATACTGAGAAAGGTGAAAGGTGAAAGCTGCTGATGAGGAACAACACCATCAACTGGTTGATTTTTAAGCAAGAGAAAGTAACTATGCAGAAAGTAATGAAGGCATGGTGAAGGTTTGTGAAATTCTATTCAGTCAAAATAACAAACAAACCAAAGCCCCAAACTTCTTCTAGATATGTAGCAGAGATACTTCCCTAATGGTTGAAACTATGAAATAGTTGCTAAGATAATAATGTATTATAGTAGGATATTCTTTTACAAGAATATTTGTATGCATGTACAAACTTGATTAATACATTGCCAACATTTCATGGATGCTACATGGGAAGAGCTTGGTTGTTCTTGAAAGATGATAAAGACAAAAAATGATTATATTTTATATCATCTATTGAAAATCAAATGCGAGTAATAAAATTAAAATTATATTTTATATCATTTTATTCATTTACAATCTGGGCATGCGCAGGCCAAGCTTTTTCGGCCAATACAAAGTACTTCAGTCAAACTAGAGAACCAAGGTTCATAACTCCTCTCTCATAATTATTGCTCTATTTCTCGCCACTGCAGTTGCTCATCGTCTATCTTACTGAACTCTCACTGCATCCCTCTTCCCCTCTCGCTGAAGCCCTACACAATAGCTCACTGATCAACATGCCTACACAATAGCCCTACACAACCATGATTCACAGTTTCTATATTCAGACCAACTAAAAGTTGGATCCTCCAAGAACCCAATCTCCAACTTCATATTTTTATTTCTACCATACTTACATAAGCTGCTCCCGAGAAATCCAATTCTATAGATTATCTACGGAGCTCATGAAAATAACTTCAAAGTTTTCTAAGAATGTAAAAGTTTCTATAACATAAAATGTACCTGCATATTGAATATCCACATCTTTAACATATGCTGTCGACTAGGATACGTTCAAGGCAACTGACTTGGATTAGCATTTTTATTTTTTTTATCTTTTGAGAAGAAATTACTGGTTGAATACTGTAAATATTGATATAACTATTTATTCATTATTCCAACCACAAAAATTCACTCAGTATCTTTTTCATCAAGCCACTATATTGAGAGAGCAGAAAAAAAATTCTACTAATTGATAAGGTCATTTAGTCTTATATTAGTTGAGGTATATGAGAACAAAGGGTTTATAAGTTCATCAGATCTCTTTTATCCTTAGAGATTTGTTTTAGAGCTCACATGTTCTGAAAAGGATAAAATCGTACGAGTACACCCATCGTCCAAAGCGAACAATTCCTCGTTAACCTACGGGCCATCAATGACCGATCGACCAAAATGTCCCTTATCAATAATCAAAGTTGTATCTAAACTGAAACTAAGCATTAAAAATATATAAAATAATGGCAAAATTTCTTTTTACTTGGGATTCCTTCCGATCTCAAAAGAATTCATATTTTCCGAAGCAAAATTGGTTTTCATGTTTTCTCCAAGCACTAGTCATCAAATTTCTAAAATTAGCTGGCTAGAAAACTCTAGCAATACCAAATGGTTAGGAGGTCTTTTAACAAATACGAGAATTTTCTCAATATAAAATTTGCATTCGACTAAATAGCAAACTCAAAACATCAAATTCGGAGAATATGCGGTGATAAAAAAAAAAATCCCTTGTATGACGTGGGTGTCTAGGGAAAAAATTGTCTAGAAGGCATTCCAAGCTGCCTTAAATTGTCACCATTTTTGAATCAGTTTAGCAATTCTTACAGCAAGAGTGCCTATGGAAAACATCTAATTTAGTCTTTTTCCTTCTGTTTAGATAACTTAAGATTGGTAAATCCATGTGCGTCGATTAATTTAACTTGTAGAGCAGCGTCCTCTATGTTGCGGTAAAAACTCAACAATAGAAATTAAATCTGATTTGGTTAATAAAATAAAAATAACAATAATTAGAAATCACCTGGAATCATAAGGAATAATTTCATGCATTTGTGCAGGTTCATGTTTGAATCCATTCTCCAAGAATAGGACTGGTATTCTTCCGTTGCAAGCACAACCATAGGAGTTGACGTAGTATCACCAGCAAAGAAGAATTGAGGAAGATTGTAAAAAAATTTAGAGGAGATTTTCTAAAGAAAAAAAATCTTAAAAGCTAGAAGAAGGGACTCTTCCACACCTGAACCAAGCAATAGATCCTCGAGCAATAATTATCCAAATGACTATGTGTAATCATAGCAATAAATCTAATTAAAACATCAAATAAATCAAAAAAATAATCGATACAGTTAAATAAATTAAAATAAATAAATAGGCAAAACATAAACAAAAGAAATTTTGAGATTTCTTTTTAAAAATAAAATCTCTAGCAATTACCCATGAAGCTCAAAATTTCTAATAAATATAATTATTAAAATATAAAATGTTTATTAAAATAAATTGCTCGAATGCTCATATTATGCAATGGGTGAAGTGTCTTTAGAGACTTAAAACTTCACTCTGATCTTGAATTATGTTCATTTTAGTCCATTTTTCAACTACCACATATATAATATTGATATATGCATTGTGGTATTATGCATTTTTGGGCATGCACTTGATTATTCATGAGAATTTCTAGGGATTGCCAAAGACCTTCCTTGTGGTCATATACAATCACACTCTCTCTTACAAGAGTTTGGATGTGTGTATAATTAGATCTCACAAAAAATAACCTTTTTAAGAGCTATGTTATTCCTATACCTCTACAAAGGAAGTCAAGAATCATTACAAAGATAAGGGGTTGGAGTTAAACTCTAGCACTAATGTCTTTTTCATATTTTATTTTTTAATATGCTCCTCGGCTAACTAATAAACTTGTTTTGAGGTTGCGATTCTACTAGTGGAAGACCCATTATAAGCTAACCTATCCCTTTCGATGATATTAGGATAATAATACTTTCTATATATGCCTATATAAAAGAGATAATTGATAATGAATACACTATATATATAAATATATTTCATAAGCATGATCTTAATGATAAACAAATTCAATTTGCTTGGATGATGATACAATAAATAAAATAATAAATATCATCATTTTTATGTATTTACTCCATATTTCTAATATTATAAAAGACAACACATTCATTACATATTCTAATTTTATTTCACTTATTTTACTTCACAACAGCAGGTTTAAAGTTACAAACAAAAGTCTGATGTATTATGATTATCATTCACTCTCTATTCATATTAATATGTTTTTTGTAAAGAAGAAATAATTACCACTCTTGGAAGTAATATTTTATGATTAGTATTTCATATGCAATTTAATATAAATTTTGCTAGTAATTGCAAAATATTTTCCATACAAGTTTCCAATGAAAGTGTCTATATCTTTATTTTCATAGCCCCCACATTTCAAACGTTAGTAGAAGCATAAAAAAATTTGTTATGACAAATATATTCCTTTATACATCATGAGATTAAAAAAGGAGCAAATAAACGACATAAGATTTGGGTTTCTTTAAAGCATGGCTTTGTATTTAAGCCCCCACTAGACTCATGCTTTTCTGAGAACCTGATTTTGTTCACTTGAATAACATGAAAATGGGTTAAATAATCTTACATGACTAACAATAGTAATTTATTAAATAGCACGTACTAAACATACTATACTTACCAAGAACAAAAAAATAAAACTTTATTCGTCTAATCATACACTAGAAGCTATAAGAAGCATACCAACCAGAATTAAAATAAAAGAAACCAGAGACAATGCATACAATATCATGTCTGTTGGGTTTAGATGTTTTAAAGATTATTTATTAGAACAAATTTAAAATAGTAAAGCTCTGTTCCCTCTTAGCTTAAATAGAAAAGCAAGACCATTAGCATGTAAGTCATGGGACAATAACAACTATAAATTAACAGAAAAGTAAGTAATTTAGTTACAAGAATAACGAGTTACTTTAGAGGTTGACAAGTCCAATATGCAATTGTAAGTAATATCAAGATGTTTACAATCTATTTTTTTTATAATGCTAATTCAAGTGTGTCAAGTTGCCCTGGCCCAATAAGTAGGATCAAGAAACAAAATAGAAATACATGGCTCCATGACATGATGTTAGAACATAAATTAGTCAACAACAAAATTACTCAATAGCTTCTCCCTCTGCGCAGATGGTTCTCTCTCTTTGGTCGTCGATGCCGCTTGAGCTGATCATGATGACTTCATTGTTGGTGGGGCACTTATCAGTCGAGTCCTCGGGGAACTTGATGTCAGGGTGGTCGTACTTGATTTTAGAGATCACAAGTTCATAGCTGAAGGCAAAGGAGTTATGCCCCAACCTTGATAATCCCTTCTTGAAGCCCTAAGAAGCCTTATACTTCTCTACCCCACATACTTTGACCTTTGCTTCTCGATCGTCCACTTCCTCCAATTGCTGAACCATGGCATCAATTGCATGGTAGAGGTTGCCGACTTCCATCTTCAAAGCGGAGTTCTCCTGCCCAAGGTGCTCCACTTCAGCCTCGGCGTCCAGGGTTCGATGGTACTCCTAAGTTGATGTTGCCTTTGCTACCTCAGTCGCCTTCTGTGCTATCTCCTATCACTGTCGTGGGATGGTAGTCTTGGCCTCGAGTTCACACTCCACTTCGCCAACCCTGGTCTGGAGTTGGGCTAGCTCCTACTCGACTAGAGACTACGTGGCAATTGCATTGTCCCGCTCCTTAAGGGATGCCACCTCTTGGAGGAGGCTCCCACCGACAGCCATCGAGTCCTGAGCAAAAAAGGAGGTCATGAGTTGTTGATGTTGCATCCACCAATCTCAAGTCAAAATAAATTCTAAGCGTAAGGCCGATTAAGAGAAAACAAATACTTATACACACACACACACATATATATATATACATGTATAAATATACATATACATGTATATATATACATGTAGTATATATATACGTGTATATGTATATATATATACATGTATATATATACATATATCAAACTCAGTCTATGTGCTTCAGACAAGAACTGATTACAAGAATTCTTGAGAAGTTGAGGAGTTTGTATAATCCGAGGAAACAGGATGCAGAAATAATCGATAAAAGATAAATTTAATTAACAGATGATAAGTTCCTACAAACTAGCAAAAAGAAGGTTAACGTCAAGGAAGGTGTTTGTTGATCAGTATCACGATAGAAACTAATGCAGACAAAGAAAAATGGAAACAAAGGATTCAGATAATTCCCTTTGATGGT
The DNA here is from genome assembly GCA_001649415.1 of Musa itinerans. Taxonomy (NCBI): domain Eukaryota; kingdom Viridiplantae; phylum Streptophyta; class Magnoliopsida; order Zingiberales; family Musaceae; genus Musa; species Musa itinerans. The sequence continues at coordinate 113,294 of LVTN01000334.1, forward strand.
ATTTAAAAACACATATAGACTTTTATCTCCAGAATGAATCTACCATAAGGCATGCTAGTAGCCTTAGCTGCAAGCCTAGCAATATCTCATTAATGTTAGATCAAGCTAGATGGTGAGAAATAACAAATTGCCCCTAGGCAATAGCTTTTACATACTCTTTTAGTGAGATTCAACTAAGTACATATTCTAATTCAATCTTCAATTCAAACATAAGCTTTGGACTATTTCTGTTTTTCTTTGTCAAACAAAAAAAAGATGTAATCTTATCTTGTTAGGTTGTTAAAACAGGTACAGGAGAAAAGAAAAAAAGAGTATCATAATTTATCATGAGAAAAAAGTCATTATGTGCAGTAGAAAAACAAACTTCATTCATTATTAGGCAACATCAATAATGTTTTCTCAAAGAAATAAAGGAGAAGGGCTAACAAGCAAAATGAAACAAGTTTGGGAACAAGAAAGGGAGATAAATAAATTCAACGGATGCCAGCACTAAGAAGTACTGAGAGAATATGAGAAAGTAATTCCCCATATCTAGTACTTCTTAGAACAATAAAAAATAGATATACAAAATTTCCTATACACAGTCTCAAAATTTCTTTTGTTGATCTTTTATCAATTTATTTATTTCCTTTTAATTATTTAATTATGTTTGTTACTTTTCTTTGGTTTCTTTGACGTTTTAATTAGATTTATTGGCTATGATTACTTGGTATAGGTGTGGAAGAGTCCTCTCTTCTCGTTTCTAAGATTCTTCTCTCTAAGAAATCTCCTCTAAGATTTTCCATAATCTTCCTTGTTTCTTCTTTTTCTTTGATCTAAGGAATGAAAAATCATATGCTCCGATATCTTAAGCTTTCAAGGACAAAGACAATCACATTATTTACATCAAGGACAAAAAGAAGAGATTTTGAACAGGAACTATACAACCATTAGTTCAAAGTCAAAAGAAATTGGTAGGAAAAGGAACCCCATTTGATGAAATTGGATTTTCATTCTTTAGATTGTTGGGGTAAAATATGAACAATAAAAATTAAATCCAATCCAATTAATAAAATAAAAAACAAAAAGAATTTGAAATCACTTGGAATCACTATCAGTTGTCCTAAAGAATGATTCCACCGCTTCGAGCAGGTTTATAATTGAATCCATCCCCAAGAATAAGATCGATATTCCTCTATTGAGAGCACGACTATAGAAGATTAACACAGTATCACAAGCAAAAGGAGCAACATCAAATAAAAAGAAGAATCAAGAAATATTTTAAAAAGAGATTTCTTCGAGACAAGAATCTTAGAAACAAGAAGAGAAACTCTTTGATAACTAAACCAAGCAACAGATCCTCTTTATATAAAAAAGTTAATGTGCAACTGCTCAAACAATAATCATCCAAATGGGTATGTGTAGTTATAGCCAATAAATCCAATTAAAACATCAAATAAATTTTTAAAAAAATGAACATAATAAAATATAAAAAATAAATAAATAGATAAAAAATATATATATTTTTTGAAATTCTAATTTTTAAATAAAATCTCTAACCCACTATACATTCTAGGTTTCTCAGTAACTTCATCAAATGTGATATTTGAAAAAGGCAAGCACAGATACTTATCGTGCTTCAAAATTACTGCAGTTTATTGCCTCATTTAAAAGAACTGGGGACAAAGGAAATGCAGAAATATCAAAATTTTTCCGGTAGAAGGATCAAATTCCGACCAGACATTCGCCCGAAACTCATGATCGGCGCCAATAATAATCCGCACCCACATCCTCTCCTCCTTCCCATTATCATCGGCGGTCAGTATCGACTCCGCGATCCCGGGAACCAGCAGCAAGGGATCAAGATTAGGGTCCACGAGCGGCTGCTGCTTCTTCGTCAATCTCAACCACAACTCGATCGACCGTATCAGATCCTCCATCACAACCATCCGCACCGAGACCGGACCAACCAGATTAACCTAAAGGAGTGCAGAAACTTCGAATGAGAAGCGATCTTGCGGAGAAAATTGGGTGTAAGGTTTAGGTTTTGGGGAAGGGACGAGAAAGGGGAAGGGGATTGAACAGGTCGACTATATGAAATTGATTTGATCTCAGCCGTTGGATCAGTTAGTCCTCGTTGATTCAGGTCGTTATACGTCGCTAACACTTGACGGCCGTAAGCCGCGCGGTCGCACGACCGTCGGAAATGTGACCGACCGAAGGAACGACACGAACAAATGAGAGGTGAGGAGGTGACCGAGTTATCTCTAGCAGTCGGTGCAACGACAGCCGCAAGTTGCGGCCGATCAAACACCGGATTCAATTTGGCTCAAGCTCGAGTCCGTATCATGGTCCAATGTTGTAGCTCATGTTGCAAATGATTGATGCCACTGGATCGGATTTGTATGGAAATATATGTGCCTAACTGATCTAAGTTATATTAGATTAGATTACAATCAATCGAATTAAGGTATGTGTTAATTGATTAAACTAAATATTAAGTCAGGTTTGAAATAGAGTCGAATATCCGCCCGTCAAATTCACTAATAATAATAGATGTGACAATTGAGCTTTATTATGTTGCAGCATAATTTTTTCCTAGTTATCAATATTCATGCTTACTGAATTGCTAATTATAATATATTGTTTCTTGTTATATATTTAACTGATTTATTTTCCACCAACCAAAGCACGTGTGTAAAAACAGCTAAATGCTTCTGGATCATGTGAGCGCCACATGCCGATGAACATCACGTGTGTGGCACCTGCTCAGGCCGGCCCTCTAATATCCGGTTCGAGTGCGGCTGTGCCTCGCCCGACTCGGGTGGTGAGACTAAACGAAGGCAGCACGCCGGAGAAGGCCAAGGCATCTAGGTTGCTGTGGGCTTCGAGAGCCGTCTCCTGCTCGAGGATCTCGATCTTTCACAGAGGCTTCTCCACTGGTGAATCCATAATCTTCGAAATCTTCTCTTTTGGTAATTCCTGGGGCTTATGTCTGTGTGTGGATGGCGAGCTTGGGTGGTTGCGTCTCGTTAGATCTTTCCGAGCGAAAGGTTGGATTTTTCTGGATGGGTTTTGCTTGCTCTTGGTTGGATCATCGTACACCCGTCAAAAAATGAGATTTTTACTGATGACCTTGGGATTTTGGTTGTATTCGATGATCGATTCGTGATGTTTTCTCTTGTTCTTCCTTGTTTTTCGCTTGATTTGAGTACTTTTTTTTTTGTTGGTGTTGGCTGATATACACCTTGGAGTGAAGGTGATGGATGATTTGGCCTCTTGTGCGTTGGTTAATTATTGTTACAGTGAGGGTGGTAGAGAGGATGAGCAAAATAAAGTATAAGACCATCGGTCTATGGTGAGATTGCAGTTATCACAGTTGTTAACTGGTGGTTTATGTGGAGTTGTGAGATTGACAAGTATTAAGATGAAAAGTGGTAGTAAATTTCCTGTTATCCAGCATTATGTGTATCACTTTATTCAGTAGTTTCTGATGATACGAAGAGAATATATTCGACCTTTATTCATGTCATGGGTGGGAAGGGCTGAGGTTGCTCCCACCCTGTAATAGCTGAAGTGTTGTTCATCCAACATTTTAGTTAGATGGTAAGATCATTAGAGAAATGACTGTGCCACTTAGTTCTTCATGTTCGTCTACTGTAACATTTGTTTATTGGTCAGGTCTTAATTCCTTGCTAAGTTGAAAAGCAACATGTATTTTGAGTAACTACGGACAAATTCATATTATATAACTTTATAGTGCAGGATGCTTGGAGTGCTGATTTTGAAAGTAGTTCTTTGGACTTTGAAGTTTTATCAATATTTTTTGGGTAAATCTAACAATTACCATCCTAATTGTGAGTCACATGCCATCCAAATCTCTACTTGTGTTAAGTATTATAATGGTAGCTGATGAATCGTTTAATCTTTAGAAAAACTCTCTAATGGTGTAATATATATATATGAATTTGTTCATTGTGGTGTTTAAGCAAATAAGTTGGTTGCATTGACCTATGCTAATTCAAACTTAAGTCTAAGACTATCCATGTGGTTGGATTTATTGGTTTTGTATCTACGAGTGGGAGACTTAGCTACCTTTGGTTATAGGGTTCACTTAATCTATACTAAGTAATCTTCTTGCAGAAAGATCTACCATCCAATGAAAAGGGGTTAGGATTGCATTGCCCTTGTAGAGAGTTCTCTTAAGATCAAGGAATTCAACAACTATCATGTGACTCACAATTAGAACATTATTTAGACTAGGTTGAGTGAATTTAGCAATGAAAGTAGCAAGCTTGTGCAGAGTGAATCTTAGAATCATCGTGCACTCAGAATCTTCTGGTAACTTGTGTTTCTATTTTAACAAGGCTTTTTCCTAAAAGGAGGTATTTTCTGTGTTAGGTACAACAATTTAGTTTGCATGTAAGTGTCCATTGAACTGGACTAATCTATATTTCTCATCAAATCTCCTTTGCTGGATTCTGTTGGACTTGTAGGCACCTCCCCATCCATCATCGGAAGTTTGCATGTTTGCATGTACCTTCCATCTGAATTCTGTCCATAAGGGACATCATGGTTGATGACTTTGCCCAGGGTTTTGGTTTGGCAACTTCCCCCAATCCATCATTTGTCCATGACTGCATTTGTTTTGCACTGGGAGAGGGATCTCAAGTTGGTTGGTTTCCATTTGTTGTTTTTTCTTCCCTAACTTTTTTTCTGCTCACTATAATTTTTTTCCAAACGGTTGTATATTGTTGTGTCAATCACTGATCAATGTGGATTTCTGGTCCAAATTTTGTTGCTTGATGTATTAATTTTACAGGGCTTCCAGTGAGACCACTATTATGTTGGTTTTATGAGTTGTAATTTTCTTCTTGAACTCTTTGTAGAAGGCATTTGCACAATTAGAATGGCAAAAGGATTAATATGGGCAACCACTGAAGACTTGGCAAGGAACCGAGCAAAGGTTTTGTCATTGTACCGTCAGATCTTGAGAAGCCTCAACTCCCCAGAACTCCCACTCACCCATGCGGCTCGTCTCTCCAAGAAAGCAGAGGTCCGCAACATCTTCTTGTTCGGAGCTGAAGAACGTTCTCTCCACAACATTGCTGACCTCATTGATGCTGCTAATTACTCCCTTTCCATCCTTAAGCAGGGCCACCTCCCATAGTGTACAAATGTCCGTATGAACTCTTGTTTGTCCTCTCACTCTAATCCTTGGAACTATCTTATGGCTTCATTGTATTATGTCCTTTGAACCAAGTGTTGTGAAACTTGTTAAAATATGCACTTTAGTGAGGATTATTAAGCTGTAAGTTGATATCATATATGCTTTGTAGCAGATCCATCGGAGTCCGACGAAGTGATCCTGCAGTTCAACATGCAAGAACATTTTTTTAAACAATAAACATAAAACTAAGCAATTTGACTAGATTAAAGCTGAGATTGGTAAAACTGTTTATTCTTTTTGCTCCATCAGTTTCCTGTCTCTAATACTATCATGTCACTCCTGGATTTGTTTCCAAACTATTTTCACAGCTGACATTTTGATGTTTTGTTCAAGTACTGCTCTGTGGGCTTGTAGTATTTTATTGTCAATCAATATTTTAATTTGGTGGTGGTAAAAGGTCAAAATACATCGCATACAATATAAAGTTTGCTTGTCTTTGGAATCTTTAGCGTCCAGCGCCTTTAACTACTCTGCTAACAGATACCTTTGAAGAATATAATACTGATCATATTCTTGATCATTTTTCTGTGCAGTTATTAAGGATTTGAAATATGCAGAAACGCATGAGTGGGTTAAAGTTGGTAGCTCTTATGCAACGGTAGGAATAACCGGGTATCCTCAGGTGATTTTATTTTCTGGATGAGTTCCATTACTGCCATCTGAATTGTCTCAACAATGTGGGAGCCCCTGGCCAAAATATTCTTATATAGTTATTCATATTATGGTTTCATCCGATTAATTTTTCTTCCTACTGCAAACCTAGTTATTGTTCTGTTGTTATATTAGTTATGTACATTCTTATGCAGCTTCTACGTTTTTGTTCTTTTCATGAATTCTTTGCATTATTCCCTTCCAGGATCACTTGGGTGATGTTGTATATGTTGAATTGCCGTAAGTTTCTGGAGCTGTGGCTCAGGGAAAGAATTTTGGTGCAGTTGAGAAAGTGTGAAGCCAACCAGGAAGGTCAATTCTCCAGTTTCTGGAGAAGTGGTTGCGGTCAACACTGAGCCAAATGGTTCTCCTGGATTGATGAGTTCTTTAGACAAGTTGTTTTCCACCAGTACTTTATTTAAGAGAAACAATGTCATGTTATTTTTGGGAACCATACACATGAGCAAGCCAGAATGCCTTTTCCCAGTTTATACAGTCTTTTTGTGTATCATATACATATAATGCAAATCCTAATCAAACTAGCTTTACTAACACTTATTCTATCAGTCTATGTTGTGATAGATATTATCAAGACCTATGTGATAAGGGTTGTGAGTCGGAAAGTTTGGGTCGGAACGCATTATCTGTGGATGAGATTCGTGTCCTATCATAATGTAAAGCTACTATTGGATTAAGTTTCATGTACACCATGCTAGGAAAATAGATTTGATTCTGCTATGTTTGACCTCAAACCCTTTGATGTAATTATAATGCTCAAATTAAAATGAATAACTAGCTTTTAAAAATTTTATTGATGTATTATCATTAATTTGAATTTAAACATGAGTCATGTGGTTTAAACTCATCAAATTAACGGATCAGTTATGTGGGTTTGCCTTTCATCACATCATCAGATAAAATCTTGGGCTGTGAAATTGCCTGAAAAATATTTCCTTTGATGTTGATGTGGCATTCAGTGTTTCCCTATTGTTACCAGATTAATATTGACACATAAAAATCCATGCTAAGAAATCAAGCTTCATCATTCCTGGCCAAGAAGTTAAGGAAAGATTAAACCTACCAGAGATTTCCAAGCAAAAGCTCTGTCAAAATTCCCTGAAAACATGAGCCTAACTCACCATATAATTTCTACATGGGTGTTTAATTTCCATTGCAAGTCCAGTAACCATCACCAAGGCTCAGTATTGTAACATAAAAGCCAATGCAGAACTACTGCTGCTAAGTCATCAGTGAGGCATGAAGACTTCCATAGTTGCCATTGGAGCTGACAGCATAAAACTCCCATGACTTATTATCTCTGATCACATATAAACCACGTAGAGATGCCTTCAGATGCAATTGATGCAAACCTTCAATTCTAACCTTCCTTTTTCATGATTTATAATGAGAAACTCCTTACTATGTTCAAAAACTATACTAGTGGTAGTTTATGTCAGGCATCAAAATCCAGCCCTAGAACAATGTCATCAATAACAAGGGGCACCACTACAGCTTGCTGGCTGGAAAAGCAGCAGGTGACTTCCTCGACTTCATCTCTACGACCTTTGATAACTTTTTCACTTCTTCCTTCCCAATGTGCCGCGGATGGCTCAGCCAAAGTCCTCCATCAACAACCATCGTAGTCCCGTTGATGTATTTACCTTAAACAAGTAGCAAATGAGGACAAATGTGAAATTTTGGCATTACATTGACAAATAGCAGGCCGATACAAGAAAAACTTCACAAAAATTGTTCAGTGAGTATTAAATAAAACATAAGATAGTCCCTCTCTATTGAGACATCTAGTGTGGTTAGTTCATTATTGCATAAGCGATGTTTCTCAGGTTTGAATCCATGTTTGAGTGTCTGATTAGTGTAATGAAAATTTCTGATTAATTAAAAAAACATAGGATCAAGAACAAGCTAGAAAATAGAACTTTTCAATAACAATCAGACACAATGAGCCCTACCAGTTGCCAGATTTTGATGGTAGATTTTCGTAGTACTACTAAGCTAGACTTTGCTGTTCAAAAATTGATGTGATAGGATAATGTAGAGCAACACTAGCTAAAGTGACAATGATGACAATATCAACTGAAAATATCTACCTTCGTAAACCCTGTTTACCAACTATTTGTTAACTTATGGTTCATGATGCTAATAATCCAAGGCATTGCACAGTTCATGATACTAAGAGTCCAAATTTTAGCCAATGTAGGATGAAAAATAAGGTGTCAGTAAAAAACTCTGTTATTAATAATCAGTAATACTAACAACATCATAATGCATACAAACATATGCACCATATATTCACATCATACCATGCAGTTCATCAACAAACTGCCAAGTGAACAAAACCACCAAAGGTGACTACCATATAATAGAATAAATTAAGCAGATTATCCACATATGATCTGTCAATGACCAAATGTTGGCAAGTCTATAAAACTTTTCCCAAATGTACCCAAACCTCACCACAAATAGTTCTAAATACTCTCTGGTAAACAGGGACAATTTTCAAGCATCTGATGACCAACACCACCTGATGAAGCACCAATAGATACAAAAGAAAGGTACATGAGGAACTCTGCGACGTAAACAGATGGCTAGCAATACCAGGAGCAAATACAGAATGATTTACACTTCTTATCAAGGATTAGCATGGGCTCATCTTTGATCTGCATCTTTCCAATCCACTGAACCGTTTTGTCCAATCTATCCATTCCTATCCAATCTACATTTTTCTAAAGCCTAAGAAGGGTCAATGTACATAGTTTTATGCTTGTATGCAAAAAGCTGACTTGGCACTTTAAACCTTCGTCACCTAGATTGTAATTGAACAATCTTATCCTGGTGCCAAACCTTGTCTTCTCCAATTTACATTCCTTTACTGATGACATTAAAGCACGAACAAAATCTCATTTTTGATTCTTTGTCAATAGGTGAAAATATACACAGGCTGGTGAAGGGCAAATCGGCAACATAACGTGTATATATATGCTCACACAAGGTTGGAAACCCCATTCTTTCACTAGCCACACCCATTTTCCATCATACACAATGAAGATGGAAGTTCCCCATGATAATTTGCCACAAGGATATTCATGAGATGGCATTTTTTATGCACTTAGAAATACGAATAACAATATTGGAGGATTTGAAAAAAACAACTTATTATCAGCAACAAGAAAGTTCACAAACCTGCATCAGAAGCCAAATATAGTGCAGCCATTGCAATATCCCATCTCTCTCCCAGCTTATACAGAGGCCTGTATTCCCTAGACTTACTCTGCATTTCTCCTGGTGCAAGCTTCCTCATTCCAGGAGTGTCTCCTATTGGTCCTGGTGCAATACCATTGACCCTTATATCATAGTCAGTTCCCCATTCTAGGGCTAAAGACCTTGTGATACTGTCAACTGCTGCCTAGTGATAATAAAAGGGGCACAAGTTACAGGCAAGTGTACCAAATGCACCAAGAGCTGAAGTTTGTTTAACCATACCTTGGCTGCCGATACATGGATCTGGTACCAAGCAGCTGTGTAGTGCAAAGTTGCACTTATGTTTAATATAAGGCCACCTGTAGATGGACCTTCTCCTCGTCCTCCCTTCTTCAGATGCTTTAGGGCTTCATGACACATAGTGAATGTGCCTACTGAATCAATGTCTATCACTGGAAAATTCAAATGAAAGAAGCTTTGATTATTTAGCAGCCAGTATCTGTAAGAAATTCAAACTCAAAGCAATAAGAAACCATAAGCTATTAGAATGCCAATCATATTCAACAAGGAATGCATTATGGTAAATGAATTCTTACAAGAATTACACGATAAATTTGATTTGTATGTATACATGTTTGGGCGAAAGTCAGAAATGATCAAATCAAAGTATTGTACCCTCCAACATCCTGCAAGAAACACAGATACCTGTTCTAAAACCATTTGGTGATAAATCTTCTGGTGACACAAGAAAATTTCCTGCTGCCCCATTTACAAGAATATCAAGTTTTCCAAAATGCGTAGTTGTTTCTTCCAGAACCCTGGCTGCATCTTCCTGCTTACGAACATCTCCCTCAAGCCCAATTGTCTGTGATCATATCAAACAAAAAGGTTAGTGTAGTACAGACAATACACATGAGATCCATATTTCGAAAATTCATCAACCAAACTTGTAAGCCAATCAAGTTAACTCGTCAAGATTTCGAGTTGATTTGCTGCCTAACTTGATTTGGTTGAAACTCAGAAACAAACTTGGTTGGAATTAATGAGCTTCTCAAACATAATCTGAGTTATCGAACTCATCTAAGTTAAAAAGGTTAACATCACACTGCTAGTTTCTTAATGAGGACAACATTATCAGGATGATTGGTGGTTTATTAGGGAGTTTAGTGTATTAGGTTGAAATGATTCTCTGGTTCCATTTTGAGACAAAAAAGGCTGTAATTCTTTTGTTGAGGCTTCAAACCCTCGCCGATGATGCAAGTTAGGACATTCTTGTATATTATTTGAACTTTCTTCTATCTGTGCATAGTCAATCAATTTGTCAAAATAACTCAACCCAGATGATATTTGAGTAGAGCTCTTGAGCATTTGAACACTGATTGATCCAATCAAATAACATCGGCCCCTTCAAAATCACAGAATATGCTACATAATCAAAGACGAAAAAGAAACGCTTCAAAAGCTCTAAAGAGAACACATAAAGTAAAGCAATTTAACATGTCATTAGGGTAATCAGACAGAGGAAAACATCAATTTCTCGTTCCGAGGACCGAATAGGAGCTCAGACACGAAAGTCCAGTGAAAGGTCGAATCTTTGGGGCAGAGCCGGCTCACCCGGATCCCCTCCGACCGGAGGGCGGCGACGGCCGCGTCGAGGACCTGGCGGCGGCGACCCATGATGGCGACAGCGGCGCCATGCCTCCCGAACTGGGTGGAGATCTCCAAGCCGATCCCGGAACCGCCTCCCGTTACGAGCGCCACCTTCCCCTTCAGAATATCCGCCTTGAAGGGAGACGCCATTTTCTCTCTCTCTCCTCTCTCTCTCTCTCTCTCTCTCTCTCCTTTAGATGGCTGCCAACTCGCACTAATATTTCGGAATAATAGCCACAGATTTTTTACGGTCTCATTTCTAATGACTTATAAATATTACAAAAACACTCACAGACGGTAATATTATTATGCGACAAGAAAAAGTCGGTGGTGGAGAACTCGACCATTCTTGACTTGTTTATGGTTCGACTTATATTAGAAATTTCTTAATACATTTGATATGCTTCCAATATCTGAAGTAGGTTCGATCTGCACTAAATACTAATATGGAGTTGGGTCTCGAATGTGATCTCTTGATAAATAAGTTAGGTTCGATGTATAGAGTTTTAGGGTTGACAACCATCCATCGGGTTATTTTTTATAGCCTATTTGCATTTAGCTGCTAGTGGCCTGAGAGAATATTTTATATAATTAAAAATAGTTTTAAATTTTTTTTATTTGATGGATGATAACATGATGATCGATGATTGGGGATTTTATCCGTTTTTACATATTATGATACTATATGTTAAGCCTGGATCCTATTAAAGGGACTAGTGAGTCATCAAGCATGTTTTCAATATTCAACCTCATGATACTATAGTGAGCGATTGTTGATGTTTAGCTCAAGGAAGATACATTAAGCGATTTTTTATATTGAGTTTGAAGAGGATACATCTAACAACTTTCAAATGCTTAGCCCGAGAAGGGAGCATCGGGCAACTCTTTGATACTTACCGGAGGAAGATATATCAAATAATTTTTTATGCTTAGTTAAAAAAGAATGCACTAAGTAACTCCTTAATGCTTAGCCGGAGGAGGGAGCATTAAGCAATTTTTTGATGGTTAGCTTAATGAGGGCGCAATAGGTAGATCTTTGATGCTTAACCTACGGAGGGCACATCAAATAAATCTTTCTATGCTTAGCTTGAGGAGGGCGTATTAGATAGATGTTTGATTATTAACTTGACGATGGTACATTGAGTAGATCTTTGATGTTTAGATTGAGAAGGGCATATCGATAAACCCTTTATGCTTAGCCCAAGAGGAGTGCCTCAAGGAGATTTTTTATGCTTACTCTAAGGAGAGAGTATCAAGTAGTTATCAATGTTTATTCTGAGGACACATTAGGTAATCTTTGATTCTTAGTTTGAAGAGAACATATCAGACAATTTAATACTTAGCATAAAGAAAAAGCATTAGACAACTCTTTGTAGCTTAACTCAAAGAGGATGCATTGGGTAGATCTTTGATGCTTAGCCCAAGAGGATGCAATGAGTAGATATTTGACATTTAGCCTAAAGAGGAAACATATAGCATATTTTCAACATATGTTTCCATATTGCACTCGTTTTGAGGCTTGAATATCTGATTCACTATTCTCTAGTATATTGCCCCTACATTCTTTAATCCAAAGGATTTGACCTTATAACATTATGTACCCTAGTTGGTAATAAAGGAAGTATACTCTTGATATTTCAAAGTCATCTTGATTTGGTTATAACCCGAAAAGGCATCCATGAAAGTTAGTAGTTCATAGCCCAAGGTAACGTTTACCAATTGATAAATACAAGATAGCAAATAATTATCTTTTAAGTATGCTTTGTACGTGTATGTATAGTCAACATATATCATCTAATTTTCATTCTTTTTTTTTTAATGAGTACAACATTTGCAAGCTATGATGAGCCTCTTTAGCATTTTCTAATGGTGGTTATGGCATATGCCTGATAGCTTAAAAAGCTATCTTCTCTTTAAGTTGGCCCCCAATAATAACATCAATTTATCTCTCGATTGATCCTTCGAGCCAAGGTGATGGTTCTTAACACTTATGCAGGAAATGCTTCGGTCATCCTTGGTGCATGAGTTACTATATATGTTTTTTTGTTAGAGACAGACTTCGGTATCATGCCCATGGTCCTGGTGAAATATATAATATTTTACTTTGTCCTGTCTTCTTGATGGAGACTTCATGGGACATGGCTCCCACAACATCCCCTTTTTTATTATTTAAAAAAAGATCTTCGTGTAAGATGCATAGAGGGGAGTCAACTCTAAGAATGGTTGGAAGGGTTCCTATAAGTCAGGTCCTCACTGTTGAGGTGGCTTCGGGATCGAGGCTGGTCAGTCTAGCTTCTTGCATTTGGATGATTCCTCACACTTGCTAAACATATCAAGGAGAGGTTGGCTGTCTCTTAAGTAGGGACCAAATGTAGTGGCCGAGTCTTATACACATTGAATTATAACTAACATGTCAATGAAAACATAATATATATATATATATATATATATATATATTATCCTTACTTAGTGATATGATTTATGATATCTATGCTTCATAAATATGATAAATGATATTATTATGTTTTTTGCTTTTAAAGTTAGAAGCACATACTTTTCAAAAATATTATTCTTAGTATTCTACAAAATATTGGTTAAGTATACATAAGTATTAATATTTACTTTAAACATATTTTGTAGTAAAAAAGCATAGTCTTTCAGCACAACAAACTTAAGTATGCTAGTGGATTTGAGTATGAGATTAAGTTATGGTAATAAGCATATATATAGTGACTAGAAGTGTCAATTGAATTGTAATTGACCTTAAATAAATCTCAAGTCTTAAATGAGTTTAACCATGATTGAAGTAAGAAAGTTTTGAGTTTTAAACATCATATATGTGGAGGATAATAAGCTAATTAGGCATGGATGGAGTAATGAAAAACTAAATAGAGATGCACATTAAATAAGAGTGTCATACTAAAAATATTGAGATATATAAGTGAGATTGAAAGATGCATTTAGACAAAAAAATATCATCTTTATCAAACCAAATTAGACTCAATTACAATTGTTACAACCTTATAATTTTATTAGTAAAAAAATAAAAAACTTAAAATAAAGCCCAATGGGATTGAACCTTAGCCCTCAAACTAACCTCTAAGTACCTTCATCTTATTTTGATCTCATTCTTTTTACCAACCTGATAACCCATAACTCTTTCTCTCATTCTTCAGTCATTCTCTAAGCTTTTCTCATAGAAATCAGGAAACCTCAACTGTAAGGAAGTTTAAGGTGTACCACACTCCCTAGCACTTTCGATCATTAAGGAACATGACCTTTTACTAACATTATTATTTTTGAGTTAAATTGAATAAGTATAAATTTAATTTACTATAAACTAATGATTGTATAAATTATCATATTGATAATATATTTTGAAAAGCATATTTCGAATAATATGATTATCATGAGCTTTACATGAGCTAAATGTAAACATATATTTTGTAAGTATAAAAATATATGAATTATGATAAAAATATATTGTATGTATATATTATAACATGCAATATGGGAGTGCACGTATGTATTATGACATGTGGTATAGGAGTGCATATATATATTACGATGTGTGATACACATATATGCTACTACGACTTGTAGCGTGAGAATATATGTATGTATTATGACATGCAGTATGAGACTGCACATATATGCTATGACTTATGATATGAGAGTACAAGTATATGTTATGACTTGTGAAATAGGAGTACATGTATATATTATGACATTCAATAGGAGTACATATATGCACATGCGATGTGGGAGTATATGTATATGCTAAGACGTGTAGTGTAAGAGTGCACATATATATTATGATGTGTGGTGTAGAGTACATGTATATGTTATATTATGGGGTATAGAAGTCTATGAATGTAATATGTATCTTATATATGCATATAAGTATTTTAAATTATTTTAATGTAGAATTTTATCTCTTTTTTTTGTATATACTATGTTATAGGATTATGCTTTCTAAAGAAGTTATAGGATGATGTGTTTACTGTTAAATGTCTTTTGCAGATGATTTTGAAATATTGTAAACATGACATGATACATACTCATTTAAATAAAGTCATAAAGGCATAATTATACTTACTGAGTGATTACTTACTATAAATCTTATTTTATAGGTAAAGATACTAGTACCCCACCCAAGTTGTTAGGCAAGGAAGTGAGCACATATAAGCCCATACTAGTGCATATATGAATGATGACCTGTGGGTTTTTTATGTATATAACTTTTGGACGTATTCTGTGGATGCGTTTTTTGTTTGATGTTATAATTATATACAAGTGTCAAAATTACTATGTATAGGAGAAACCCTATCATTTTGCTTAGTAAATTGATATATTTCTTTTAAAATTATTTATGTTTTTCTCTACACTCCTATTGATAGCAGTAAAAAAATTAGAAAGTGACATTCTACTTTAGTTATGCATATAGGGTATGGATGGGGTTAGGAGTAGGGTGTTATATCAAAAGAATCAAAATAACTCTAATTCAAACATGAATGGTTGAATGAGGACTAATAGGTGTGTGTTATAGTCGTATACTTCTAGGTGTGTTATAACTGTTGAATCTCATATTTCGATGATGAAGTCAATTGTCATTTGTTTATCTAATCTATATATTGAGATAAGTGTGCAGGATTAATTACGATGGTAGTAAGACATGCAGTAGGTGTTGAGCCGGAGTCAAGACCAAGATCACGTTGGGGGTTCGAGAGTTCGTCGGAAGTCTGGACGGTCGTCGAAGGTTCTGCGGGAACAATCCGAGAAGTCCAGGAGCTTGCCAAATAAGCTCGTCGGAACTCGCCAAGAGGATCATCGCAAGTCTAGGAGTTTGCCGGGAGTCAGCCGGAGCATCGTCGAGGGTTCGTCGGATATTTGCCGGAAGTTCGCCGGAAGCTCGCCGGAAAAAGCGATTGACGCACCGGAACACGATTTGCAGTATTAATATCTTTATTATTGTAGTTAGCATGAAGATTAAGTTAGGATTGGGAGGTGATCCCATTAACTTAATCTGGGGCCAACTGGGTCCTTAACAGACCCAATCTGGGCCGAATGGATCAGCTCATTCAGACCCAGAATTCCTGGCCGGCGGTGGAACCACCAGGGCCGGCGGTGGCACCACCCAGGAGACTCGGTCTCCCAGGAGTTTTGGGCGGTTGAACCGCCCTTGTCAGGCGGTGGTACCGCCGACAGTTATTACTGCCAGCGGTGGTACCGCCCTTGCCAAGCGGTGGTACCGCCTGAGGTCGGTCTCCGAGAGAAGTCAGGTAGTAGTACCTCCCAGATTGAGCGATAGTATCGCTCAGTGACAGTTGACAAGTGGTAGTATTGCCCAGTTATGGCGGTGGTACCGCCAGGACCCCGAAAATCCAGGATATGATACTTTTGAGCTCCAAATTCAAACTGATTGAGGCCTATATAAACCCCACCCTTTCCTGTATGAAAGGATACCAAAAGCTTGCTTTTATTCTGAGTATTTGAGAGCTTAAAAGTGTTGTAAAAGGCTAGAAGTTCTTCTCCCTCTTTCTTTCTAAGTGTTTATCATTCAAGAGAGGAGTGAAAATCTGTAAGGGTTATCTCCTAAGCCCGTCAAAAGGAGAAAAGCTGTAAAAGGGTGGTTGGCCTTCGCCTATTGAAGGAAGGCCTCTAGTGGATATCGGTGACCTCGTCGGAGGAGGAAGCCAAAAGTGGATATAAGTCAAGATTGACCGAACCACTCTAAATCTCGGTTTGCATTTACATTATGCTTTTTATCTTAACTACAAACTGCCTCCTTGCTTTATATTAACTATACTTTCGTTTGTTCTCAAGTTAAAGATCTTTCCGAAACGGTTTTCGTACGAAGTCTTTTTGAACTGACAAAAGTTTTCTGCTGCACTAATTCACCCCTCCCCCCCTCCTTAGTGCTCTTGATCCTAACAATAACTCTAATTCAAATATGAATTGTTGTATCAAAATAATCTAGATACAAAATCTACTAGCGACTCCAAACTTGATGGATTGATTGTAGAGTTATAGTCGTATACTTGGGACATATATTCCCAATGAAGCGTTGCTCAAACTTGTTAGCAAGCTGAGCAAAAAAGACCACCAAGAGTGTTCAAGGTGAGAATACCACTCGTGATGCCTCACAATATTGTAGGAAAGGTACAACATATCAAGGCATATGATCTATCATAGAGTGACATTTGAGCATGGAAAGCCACTATATGTTCTATAGGATCTGCACCTCCATTGAACACTTCCAAGGTATGCAATCGAAAGCCTAAAGGGATCACTTCTTCTTGGATTTTCTGGATGAAAGGAGATTCAGCCAAAGCGAGCTCTATTAGTTTACCTTCTTGTGCATGATAGAAATCTCGACTCATGTCCTCTAAGTATAAGTCCATCCCTTACATTTGCATTTATATGCTGTAGCTGGTGGAATCCACCGATTGAGCCTTTGATTCACATGTCACTAATTAGGAGCGATGAGGTCCATTAACTCAATCATAGGATATCATGGAGCACCAGATGATTAGTCGACTATGAGTGCTCTAGAGCAACATGGGTGTGGAGGGTGGGAGAGACCTAGCAGCTATTGAGGAATTGGACTTGTCACAAACTAAGCTAGTTGCGGGATAAGGGGATGACAAACTGCATAATCTCTATTAATGTCTAGACCTATTGGTTGAGGCTTTGGATGACCTTCGTGAGAACCATAATATGGGTGAGAGTTTTCAACGGGGAGAGAGACTAGAATCATTGAATAATTATTGGTACTAAATGAGAGTTAAAAAATCGAGGAAAAAAATTAAAGAAGATAAACGTGTTTAGGTGAAGATATATTATAGGTGAAAGATGTGACATCCCTAATAGACTACTCATCGGGAATGTCAATGCAGCAGTGCTCCTGCAAGAAGGCTCTCCTTTTAGCATTAAAATGTAAAAAAAATGATGGTGGAGAATTGTTGGAGCAGCTCGATTCCATTCTAATTCGACTTGTGATGGGAGTTCCTTGGCCCATCTAACACGCTCTCGATGTTTGTAGTGGGGTTTGACTTGCACTCAAGACCAATCTCAGGTTAGGTCCCCATTGTGATCCAAAATACCTAAGTTAAGTCTAAAATGAGTTAAGTGGAGTTTTAAGGTAAGAAAGGTCAAATCTTGATATCCATGCCCCTAGGTTACCTTTTATAGTCAATATGCATTTGGTCACCAACTATAGTAGGGAATATTTTATGTTACAGGAAATACTCCTTAAATATTTCATATTTGGGCGGTTGACATTGGGATTTTTATCATTTTTAATTAATTAGGACCTCATGTAGGGTTCATAATTATGAATATTTATCCTATCATTATGAACATATATTTAATTTAAAATATTTTTATAATGATCCTTTTCTAATTTGTATATCTAACTAAAATTCATAGGTGTTCTCTGATAGGATGAATATTCATAATTATGAATTTTAGTTATATATATATATATATATATATATATATATATATATGCATTAGCAGAATTTATATGACAGCTATATTATATGAATATACTTAATCTTTCTGATTGACATGATTAAGTATATTCACATCCCACTCAATCTCTATAATGACTATTAGATTTGGAGTAGTACTCCTATAGATAATGCTATTGCCTCAAGTAGCTGTTATTATAGTTGAAAATCGATCGGAAAGATGTTAATTTAAAAACACTTTCGTAAGCGTGTAATGAGGAAGTAGAGCAATGAGTAAGTAAAATGATTTGCAGCAAAGGTAAATAGTAAAGTAAAAGGCATCAAACCGATTTTATAGTGGTTCAGTCGTCGTGACCTACATCCACTCTTAATTCCTCTTCACTCGAGGCCACCGGCTTCCACTACTAGTCTTCCTTCAATGGGTGATGACCAACTACCCTTTTACACCTCTCTTCTCCTTTTCACTAGTTTAGGAGACAACATTTTACAAGCACTCACTCTTCTCTAAATAAAATTCTAAACTTAGAATTAGAGGAGGGGATCTCTCAAAGTTATTACTATAGTATTTTCCCACTTTTAAATTCTCTGTGCTTGTGTGTGTTAACAAGAGATGAGAGCGGTATTTATAGGCTTCAAGTTGATTCAAACTTGGAGCCTAAAAGTGTCTCATCCCCGGTTTTCGGGGTACTCGCCGTACCACCGCTTTACAACCTGCCATTGGGTGGTACCACTGCCCAGACTGACGGTACCATCGCCTGACACAGTCTCAGAGATTATGCCATGACGGTGCCGCCTGTTGGGTCATTGTTTGGGCATTTCACTTGGCCCAACACAGCCTAAACTTGGGCCCAATTAGCCCCTAATTGAGTTGGCCCAATTCCAACCCAATTATGTGCTAATTATGAATTTTAAGGCATACACTAAGCTAAATAAGTCCGGTAAGACTCGATTGCTTCCAGCAAGCTTCCGACGATCTTCCGATGAACTTCCAACGTTCTCTCGATAATATTCCAACGGACTCCCGATAAGCTCCTGAACTTCATGACGATCTTCTTGGCGAGTTCCGACGAGCTTCTTTGGCAAGCTCTTGGACTTCTCGATTAATTCCTATAAAACTTCCGACGAACTTTTGAACTCCCAACGAAATCTTATTCTTGACTACGGGACTTTATTTTGCTTTATGCCTTGATAGCTATCGTAGTTAATCCTATACACTTCAAACATATTTCGATCTAGACAATTATTACAAAGCCTAAATTAAATGTTGTTCGACATATCATTGGTTCATCGACGCTTCATCCGATTCTTCGACGCATCGTCCTCTCTTGCGGCCATTGCCTAATCGGCCAGTTGACCTTTGCAACTCCGATTTCCTTGGCATAATTTTCGCTCTTCTTGGCCCGATGCCCGAACCCATGGCCCGAAGTCTTTTACAGATACGTCGACCGATCTTTCGGCTCAACATCCAATCTTCTGACATGTTTTTCTTCGGCCCAACATGATTCTTCCAGCTTTAATTGTCTCTCTCTGATCGAAGCTTCCTGCGTCACTCAAAACGTAGATCAAATCATAAACACTATCAATTGATTTCATCATCAAAATCCCATATTCAACACTATCATGTGTTGCATTCTTACCCAACTTGTTGTCTAGTTTATAAACTTAATTCTGACTCCTTTACACATTTTTTTATAATGTGTTTTACATAAGTTTTTGGCAATTTGTGAGCAACCAAATAGGCTACAAATTTCAGTTTATTTTGGATTGGTATCAAGAATCTTGGCTATATGAACTATACGAACTTCACAAGAAGATCATTGGTAATATTTTTTTGTTTCTTTGGCTTAATCGTAATGATTATCTATATCATTGGACGCAAAGTCGACCAATCTTACTATGGTGAAAGTGGTTGCACTGACTATTAACTTATGTGATTTCGAGCTAGACGCAGAGAGACTTTCCCAGGGAAGAAAAGTTTCTGACCCATTATAACTTTTAAACTTCGATTACATTATTGAACATGATAGGTCATTTCACCCACATTTCACCCATATTTGTTTGATGTAAACATTAGTAAAGATAAACTTGTAAGCATAAAATCTATAATATACTATGTTAAATATGAAAATAATATTTTATATTAAATTAAATAATTAGATCTAGTTTTACGATACGTAAGAGATTTCTGTTTGATCTGTAAAGATGAGATTTTTGTTTGATCTGTAAAAACATCATCTTTAATCCAAGATCGCTATCAATCTACGAAGATGGAGAAGAGTTGTAATCCCTCAACTATAACCTCTGTGAGATTTCATCTTTTTTAGTCCTTGGAGGTCATGTCTATTTATAGGCGAGAGCAATTAGTGATAGCAAATAAGATTTCCTCAAGACAGTTAAGGAAATCTCTAAGCAATTGAGGAAATCTCTGAACAGTTGAGAAAAATCCTCCCTGCTGAATGTATATAAATATCTATCAAAAGTTCACTATCTAACCGAACTCTACAATTACATTTAATACATTTCATAGTTTATCAATTAAGAGATTTTTTTCCATCAAGATTATCTCATAAGGTCACAAAAATCAAACAAAGTCCTGTTGTAACTTCTGGATCGACAATGTCTGGCGATTCTGAATGCACTAACTATAGCAGAACAAGATGGCTTGAAGAATATATAGGTTCAATCTGATATAATAAAAGTCGTCAATTTATTCAACGTAACCAGTGGAGTTCCTTGGAGATAAAAAGTCTATCATTGCGGACATCTTATCTTTCACGCACAGATCATTAATGTGTTTTGAGTCTTCTTTCCAATAACAAAAAAATTTTCAGATAACAATGGCATTCGTCTACAACATTAACAACAAATGACCATAGTTTCTTAACCAAGGGATAGTTGATAATGTCTAAAAGATGGTGTTTTTTATTGCCAAAATAATTTTGACTCTATATGGTGCTTCGTACGTAACATTGGTATAACGATAAGATTATTCTTTTATGATTTGAACGGTCAAAGTTTTATGCCCGTTACAAAATCATTATTTTCCATCGATATGGGATTAATTTGATGAACCTTTTTTAAGTCATTGAGTTTTTGGTTAAGACTAAAATGTAAAATCTTATTATGCAATTGTGGCTCATTATCATCAATACAAAAAGCAATAAACATAATGAAAAGATAAAACATAATAATAGACAGCTCTTATTGAATCTTATGGGCTCTCCATATCCCAATTACTTCAATTGTGCCCTTTATGACCACATATACATTAATTTTCATTTAGATAAGAAACTCCACAGGAATGCATAATATCATTATCAAAATCATGAACCCATTAAAGAAACACTAATCCATATGAAATTATAACTTTGTACGGAATATGAATACAATGGGAATTTGTTTATGGATTTGTAATATCTCCAAATTGAGTTTTGACCATCAATCTCTTGACATTTAATAGTGATTATCGATTATTAAAAGGTCATTCTAATTATATATAAAGATCTTCGTGTCGATATATTCCATCACTTAACAAAATTATAAAGAGAGAAGAAGAGGAAAGAAACATCACGAAACACTTTAAAATATCAATTAGATGGATTATGATCTTAAATATGCTTGATCTCATTATCTCACTAATTAATTAAATTATCTATTTTGTTGTAACAATTTTTTCTATTCGGTTATTCCACGAGATCTTAATTTTCCGAATGAATCTCTCAATATTTAAAAAAATAAAAAAATAAATATTAAATTTATAGATACAATTAATAGTAAATATCGGATGACTCCATCGTCGACTGAATGATGGATGTTGATTTGGTGCGTCGGCATTGGGAACATGTGAATCATGGATGGTCGAGTTGCAGACTTTTCTTGACGGCCGGAAGATGGGTGGGTTCTCCATCAGCCTCAGAAAGGAGCACATTATTATTAGCCACAAAATGATCATGAACTTTGCAAGTTCCTTCGAAACAACCCATTTTCTCTCAATTTGTTTATGATTTGATTGTGTTAAGATGTATGGGATTTCTGGCTAAGAGTATCATTATCAAACTCTTCTTTCCCGCCGACAAAGAATGGAGTAAAGCTGCGTCCATTTCATCCATAAGAATCTCGTGGTATTGGGTTGTCGTTTTTTCGTATTATCTTCTTATTGAGACACGTTTAACATCATCCATTGCTACTGGTGAGGATTCGATTGGACAATATTTCAATATCGGATGAAGGTCGGTCGAACCACATTCAAATCACCAAGTCAACAAGAATCGACCAATGATGCTTCCTCGAAATCCCCTTCTTGAGGGCTTGATGAGTGTCCACGTGGCATCATCTCGTCCGTTGCTGCATCTGTTTGCATATCATATATATACACCACCCCCACCCACCGTCTCTTCCTCGCTCGCTCTCTTTTACGGTCCATGGCGACGAGTGATGCCACCTCAAGCCCGGCCGGGCGGCTCGGCGTGCAGAGCATCGAGCAACCGCAGTCCCTCGCTGCGTCGTGCTTCGGGCATTCGTCGGTCCCCGTCTCGGCCGGTGCCATGCAGGCCGGGGCGGGGGGCCGGGTGTCGAGGCCCCCACGGCGGCGGACGAGAGCCTCCAGGAGAGCTCCCGTCATTTTGCTCAACACCGACGCCGCCAACTTCCGGGCGATGGTCCAACACTTCACCGGGCTATCGTCCGAGACGTATTCTCCGGCCAATCAGCCCGGCGGCCAGTCAGCAATCAAGTTGGGTCCCAGCTTCCATGATGCCGTCCTCGAGACGATGACGGCGTACTCGGAGAAACGCTTCCAACCCCAGTGGGAACAACAGCGATATCCTGAGGCAATGTTTAGCCTTCACAGTAACAGCAACAGCGGTAGCGATGCGCTTCCTCAAGCGCTTAGGCACTCCGCCATGAATAGGGAGATGGCTGATGGCCTCTTGTTTGCCGGCATATCAAGCCAGATGACGATAAGGCCAACCTCCCTTAACACCAGGGTTGATGGTTACTTCTCATGAGAAGAAAGCAATGGATCGAGAAAGACAAGGTCAACTTATGCTTTGCTACTTGAGGAAACGACGCGAGAGAGAGAGAGAGAGAGAGAGAGAGAGAGAGGAATTCTCAATATCAATAAAACTATCACTTGACCTCCTACTATCCGATCTAAATATTGTCCTTATTATTTAACCTCAAATCGTGAAGGCAAACAATATTTCTGAAAGATTTAACCGCATCTAGTCAATGAAGCACAAAAAAAAAATACTCTGGGAAGCAAATTCTCTCTCTACTTGGAGTACTGATCCACCGACACCCAGACACCGCCGTCGACGACACGGTCAGCCTCCACCACCACCTTGTTGTTGCTCGTGCTGGTCACCGCATGCAGCGGAATGCTCTGATTTCCATTCACGTACAGCGAGTACTGCACGTTCTTGATCCAGTCAGGGAACAGCAGAATCGGTGAGAAGTCGGCCACCCAATTGTCCGCCTTGCCGGCCACCGTCAGTTTAGCTGTCGTCGACTTCACCGACATGCCTCTCACGTTGTTGCGATCGATCACCACCTGGTCCACCTGGTTGAACGTGCCCTGCACCTCCACCACTGCCTTTGCGTTGCTGCTCCCCGTGAACATGTTGTCGACGATGGTCAACCCCGAGATGACCCCCTTCACTGACTTGAGGACGACGTTGGCGTCGCCGAGGAAGAAGGCGTTCGTGACGTGGACCTGCACCGGGTCCTCGAGGACGATCCCGGTGTAATCCAAGTAGCAGTTGTCGATGCGAGTCTGGCTGTTGCCCGGCAGATTCACGTAGATGCCGACGCCGCCAAAGCCGGTGGCCTTGTTGTAGCAGTGCACGCCGGTCAGGATGTTGGCCTGTCCGGAGAGGATGATCCCCGTGCCGGCGGAGAAGATTACAACGTCGGTGATGGCGTTGTCGTTGCCCGCAAGGTTGATGGCGGTGCCCGAGAAATTCTTCTCGTCGGGGTCGCCGCCGACGGTGACGTGCTGGCCGAGGAAGGTGTTGGAGACGAAGGTCTCGTGGCCGCTCTTTACGTGGATGCCTTCGGTTCCGAAGTGGATGAAGAAGCAGTTGTCGACGCGGATGCGAGCCGAGTCGATCACGAGGAGGCCACCGCCGCGGAAGCCCGAGTCGAAGAGGATGTCGCGGAAGGTGATGTCCTCGTAGTAGAAGCCGCGGTTCTGATCGGAGGACGGCGAATGCAACTCGATCAAATATCCATCGGTAGGAAACTTATCATCTGCCCGCAGAGTTCCACCACGGATCTGAATAAGAGATTTCAAGGTTGAGGAACTCATACAGTGCAGGCACGGTGAACGCGATGGATTGGGAAGGAAGCATAGAGATAAAAAAGGCTTCGATTACCACAACATTTCCACCGCCGCTGGGCAAACGGATGGGCTTGCTGATCTTGTAGTTGCCACCTTGCAAGTCCACCACCGCGCCACCCAAGTCATTGATCCCCGGCAGCAACTCCTTGCCCTTCTGAGCCTGGAAGGTGGCATTGATAGTGTTCATGATGGCGTCGCTGCTGTCTGCAGCCCCGGTCGAGTCGGCTCCAAAAGAAATGGGGTTGAAAACCTTCGACACCTGCACACACAAGAGAGAGTCTCATTGCAACAACAGCGACAGGTAAAACATTACATCAAGTTCCTGAATCTTACTGCTTGATCGAGTGAAGGCCGAGAAGAAGCCCTCTCCTGGAACTTAGCATAGTGCTGCTGCAACGTGAGGCGCTGAGGGAGGGCAGCATCACTGCCATGAACGCAGTACCATAAGGCTAGGAGAAGCCACAGAGACTTGAAGGGCGCCATGTGAGATGGAGAGGTAGAACCTTTTGGCGTTTTGGATAGCTGGAAGATAGAGAAATAAATAGGATTGAAAGTATCCTTTTGTGATAACTTGTTCAACAATTTTGGATTCTAAACTGATCCAACCACTCTGTTTCTAATGATCATTGGATCAGTATGATCTTGTGACAATCCAACAATTGTAATCTAGACTTGCAGTCTGCAATCTGCATTCTCTGCTCAAGAGACGATAAAAAGAATGTGTGCAATAAGGCAGTGTTTGATGGAGAAATTTATGCCGGTGATTTGGGTGTTAAACCAATAAAACCTATGGAAATTAAAAGATGATAGGGAATTTATTGGCAACCAACCTGGTTGTCACGTGGGGTCCAAGTCCAAGTTACCTTCTATCTATTTGCTTGGATAAAAATTTAAAATAGAAAATTATAAGTTTTCTCGTTCACGATAACAAAGATAATCACAAATCTTTTTCTTTTTCTTTATGATAAGAAAAGTCATCACAAACTCTCTTCTCTTCTTTTATGATAAAAAAGATAATCTCAAACTTCCTTCTGAGGTATGAAAAGGAATGACTCTTAAACCCTCATTTAGATATCTTGAATTACTAACTTGAGCATCGGAGGGACTCGGTTGGGAAACCCCTTTCGACCTCAACCTTCATGTAGGTGAGACCTTGAAAGTATGATTTTTCTATCATAGAGATATTGTGAACATTCTTATGTATATAGGTTTGAACTATGTCGCGCTAATCCAGATACTAATTGTATTTTTTTCTAATATTTTGGTGCTAGAAAGAGGGGAACATCCGTTTGCCAATCCCCTTAATGAATGCTCCAATGAGAAAAGGCTCGCCTTCAAACCATAATACTTTTACTCAAGGGGGGCAATTGTCATCCTTATCAAATGTGAATGCATCTATTGACACAAATGCCAATGGGGCATTAATATCTATTGAATAACCCAGGCCTCTCACCCCTAGGGATGAACACAAGCCACTTACTAGTTCCTACTGAGATGTTCCTAAACCTTGCCCATCAAGTTTAAACGCTCATGGAATGTAAGGTATTGCCTTGCTCCTGCCTCAGCTAGCCCAATAAGCAGCACTATTTGTTGAATCTCGGATTTTGATGATGAAACTAATTGATTGTGTTTAGATGTTTAACTGCATTTTGAGTGATGCAGGTCTACTCGATCAGGATTAGACAATTGACGTAGGAGGAATTGATGTTGCGCCGGAGGAGATCACGTCAGGATATTGGACGGCAGAAGGCTTCGGACGTCGGGCATCGAGCCAAGGAGAGCGGAATTGCACCAAGGACATCGGGGTTGCGGAGGTCAACTGCCGATTGGGCAACAAGCCGCAAGAGAGGTCGATGCGCTAAAGAATCGGATGAAGCGCCAACCAATGACGTGCCGGGCAACAGAATGTCAATTCGCGTTGTAATAATTGCCTAGATCGGAGTAGAGGTTTAGCTTGTGTGTGCAGGATTAACTACGATAACGATGAAGACATAAAGCGAAACAAAGTGCTGGAGTCAAGCA